>JAHRHZ010000028.1:31620674-31671193 GCA_024137785.1 Ginglymostoma cirratum | reverse complement strand
CGCCATTACCCATCCACCCTCCATCACCACCATTAACAATCCACCCTTCATCACCGCTACACCAATCCACCCTCCCTCACCGCCATTACCCATCCACCCTCCATCATCGTCATTATCAATCCACCCTTCATCACCGCTACACCAATCCACTCTCCATCACCGTCATTAGCAATCCACCCTCCATCATCGTCATTATCAATCCACCCTTCATCACCGCTACACCAATCCAGCCTCCATCTCCACCATTACCAATCCACCCTCCCTCACCACCATTAACAATCCACCCTTCATCACCGCTACACCAATCCACCCTCCATCACCGCCATTACCCATCCACCCTCCATCACCATTATTATCAATCCACCCTCCATCATCGTCATAATCAATCCACCCTCCATCACCATTATTATCAATCCAGCCTCCATCTCCACCATTACCAATCCACCCTCCCTCACCGCCATTACCAATCCACCCTCCATCACCGCCATTACCAATTCACTCCCCTTCCCCACCAGTGCACCTCATCACCTGTATGTGGGTGGGTTAGATAAAGTGGTGGATGGCTAGTGTTGCCAATTTTATGGGCTCAATTCCTGCACCAGCTGTGGTGACCATGAAGCATTCTCCTTCTCACCCTCTCCCCTCACCTGAAGCGTGGTGACCCCCAAGTCAAACCACCACCTTTCTCTTGTGAGAGACCAGCCCTTTGATCCTGTGGGACTATGATGCCTTTATCGTTTACATCTTCAGTACGGTATGGAACTGGAGCCTATCATCTGTAGGACATGAAAGGCTCCACCTCAAGGATGTTTGAAAACTTGGCAACAGCATCTTAGAGATGTGTTTTATTGCATCTGGCTGATGACAGGAAAATGGCAAGGCTTTCTGTGTGCTGGAACACACCACCATGATAACCAATGGTTACAGCAACTTCACAACAGACATCCTTGCCAAAAGGAACTGTCCACACCCACTCTTCTCGGTTTCATGTGCACTACTTGTGTCAGAATTTGACTCTCAAGGATTAGCCTCTTCGGTCATTAGGAAAGGAGCGCTGTATAAAGACACCTCATCTGAAATGGAGTTGTTTGCTGCCTGCTCATCATCTGTTGCAAATGGAAGGATGTCAGACCTGGTCTGAACATCCTCTGCTAATAAATAATGCATTTCAGTCTAACAGCTCCGTCCCCTTCCTCTCACAGAAAGCTATCAAAGCAGTTAGAGCCTGGTCAAGACAGACACAACTAAGAGCATTGGTTCAAGTGTGTTTTTCCAATAACCTTCAAATATAACCTCCCTCTTGAACTAAATCCAGATTAATAGAATCAAAGTATTTGAAGAATGAAAAATGTCAGCTTAGTCATATTTCTTGCTCTTTCTCCTGACCCTATTTTGTTCTGTTTTCCATTACGTATCTACTCTCTTTTAGAAAAAAGGCTCTGTTATGGATTGTGTTTCGAGCAGTGTTTCTGCTGGAGTGATCGAAGCCCTCACAGAACACTGCATGAATCAATTACTTCTGACTTCTTCCTTCTTTACGCACCATCTTTCTGTAAAACACGTTCTGTACAAAGAGGATCAGGATTTCATTCCACAGGCAACCTTTTGGGCTAACTTTTAGCTATTCTATACCATTAGCGGTTTCAGAGTTGAAATTGCTCTCAGTTCATTTTCATTTACAGCAGTAAAATAAGTTGGATAGTGTTTTTTCCCAGTGTATAATCTATCACTGGATATTCTGCCAAAATGAACCATTAAAATGTCTCACGAATGCAGGACCAACTTCTGACATCTCTGTATGGACAAAATTTCATTATACTCCAATCTTCTTCTGCTTCTTTAAAATAAATTCACTATATTGTGACTTGGTTTGGGGATTATCTTGTTATCGGATTACCAGCTCACTCTTCAAAATAATCTTCAAGGCATCATCGGAAACACTGGTGCAATCCCCAAGTTAGGGTTAATGGCCAAGTCACAGGACTCCTACATGAACTACATCCTCATTTGATGCTGTTCAGAAGACCTGAGCGTTACCTATTACTCTGTGTGTGTGTGGAGATAGTAAGAACTGCAAGTGGAATATGAGGTGTTGCTCCTCCAGTTCGCACGTGGCATCATTGTGACACTGGAGGATGCCCAGGATGGACATGTTATGCAGAGATTGGGAGGGGGAGTTAAAATGGGTGGCAATTGGAAGATTGGAAGAGCGCAGGTGTTCTGTGAATTGGTCACTGAGTCTGTACTTGGTCTCATTGATGTAGAGGAGACCACATCGGGAGGAACGGATAAGGTTGACCAGGTTATAGGATGTTCAGGTGAATCCTTGTTGGATTTGAAAAGATTGTCTGGAGCCTTGGATGGGGGTGAGGGGGGAGGTGTAGGGGCAGGTGTAGCACCTCCTGCGGTTGCAGGGAAAGCTCGTACACAAGGTGTGGTGGGTTTGGTGCAGAATGTAGAGCAGAGTGAGCGTTTCCTACGAAAGGCAGATAGTAGGTGGGGAGGGAAATATCACTTTGGTGGTGGGGTCAGATTGCAGGTGGCGGAAATGGTGGAGAATGATATGCAGGATGCCGAAGTTGGTGGGGTGGTATGTGAGGACCAGGGGGACTCTGTCCTTATTTTTGTTGGGGGGCGGGGGTTTGAGGGCTGAAGTGTGGGAAATGCAAGAGATCGGTTGAGAGCATTTTCGATCAATGGAGGAAGGAGGTTGTGGTCCTTGAAGTAGGAGGACATCTGGGATGTTCGGGAGTGGAATGCCCCATTTTGGGAGCAGAGGCAGCGGAGGTGAAGGAATTAGGAGTAAGGGATCGCACTCTTGTGAGAGGGTGGGTGAGAGGACTTGTAGTCAAGGCAGCAATAGGAGTCGGTGGGTCTGACTCGTGCGTGTGTGTGTGTGTGTGTGTGAGTGTGTGTGTGTGTGTGTGTGTGTGTGCGTGTGTGTGTGAGTGTGTGTGAGTGTGTGTGTGTGTACGCTAGCATGTGCTTGCATGAGAAAGTGAGTGCAAGTGCGTTTGTGCATGTGAGTATTCTTGTTTGTGCTTCTCTGAAAATGTGTGTAGTTCTTATATTTGTGAGTTTGTGTACCTGTCTCCTGTGAATGTGCACGTTTATCTGTGTGTGATTGTATCTCCTGTAAGTGAGAATGTGAGTGTTTGTGAGTGTGTATGTGATTGTATCTCCTGTGTGAACGTGTGTGTGTCTGTGAGTGAATGTCTGTGAGAGTGTGTTTGCATCCCCTGTGAGTGTGTGACGATGTGCATGCATCTCCTATGAGTGTGCATTTGTCTGTGTTCGCGTGTCTTTGCATATGTGTTGTCTGTAAATGTGTGTGAGTGGCTGTGAGAGTGTGAGTGTGTACGTGTCTGAGTGTGCATATTTGTGAACAAGCTCATGTATCTCCTGTGAGAGTGTCCATGTGTTTGTCTATGAGTGTGTGAGGAAGTGTGATAGTATCTGGATCAGCTGGATACAGACCAGGCTCAGCTGTGGAGTCCTTCCCTGGAGAATAACAGCCCTTTATGATATGGCTTAGTGCTGAAGAATAGAGCTCTTTGCACCTATGGACCTTAACTTCAGCAAGAATAACATCATTAGGAAGCAGGGAAAAAGATTTGTCAATGGAAATAGGACACTGCCGGTGCCTTCATATAAATGGCTGGAAGAACTTAAATTCACTGAATTGCTGGAGTGAACAAAACTGATCGATGTTTCCCTTAGATAGGTATCACTGTAATTCTTCTCGGTGATTTAACTGGTAGAGGTTGAGTCTCTTTGCAGTTTGAGTGGATCAGCTGAACCAGTGAAACAGGGAAGTTTATTTTTTGATATGATTTCTGACTGCCTGTGAATGGGATTCCAGCCTTAGCTACTGCACTGGCGCCCCCCAGTGCTACATCCCCTCAATGTCATGTCAGTCAGCAATGAAACTCATTCCTGGCATCTTTCTAATAAACTATCCTTTACATTTAAGCGCTTCATCAGGGTGATGGAACTGTTTATCTGCAGTGCTCCCCAGTGCTCCTCTTTCACTCAGGCATATTTCAATTTGCTTTACCGTCTCTCCTCTGGCTTTAGAATCATAGAATAGTTACAGCACAAAGAAGGCCATTTGGCCCGTTGTGTGTGCATGTGTGTGCTAGCTCATTGCTAGCAACTCAGCCCCTCCCACTCTTTGAAGTTCTGTATATAATCGGTCTTCCAAAGACACAACCGAATCTGCCTCCAACATGGTCAAAATGCTGCAAATCAGAAACAAACCCAGAGAATGCTGTGGAGAAACTCAGCAGTTCTGGCAGTGTCTGTGGACAGAGAAATAGTTAGCTGGAATGATTGTTCTTCAGAAGTGTACTGCTCAGTTCTTCAGGTCAGTCCTGATGAACAGTCATACCAGATTCAAAACATTATTTCTCTATTTCTCCCTCCACAGATGCTGCCAGACCTATTGAGTTTCTCCAGCAAATTCTGCATTGTCCTCAACACGGTCAGACAGTGGGCTCCAGATTGTGTAAACTCACAGGGAACAAAAAGAGCTTCTCCTCTTGTTCCTTCTGGTAATCACTGTTAAATCAGGGCCACTCACATTCTTGATCGTTCTGCTAATGGGAGCAGTTTCTCTCTATCTACTTTGTCTGGACCCTTCATAGTCATAGAGTAATAGAGTCATACAGCACAGAAAAAGACCCTTTGGTCTAACCAGTCTATGCTGACCATAATCCCAAACTAAACTAGTCCCACCTGCCTGCACTTGGCCCATATCCCTCAAAACATTTCTTATTCATGTATTTATCCAAACATCATTTAAACGTTGGAGCTGTACCTGCATCCACCACTTCCTCTGGAAGTTTATTCTACACACGAATCACTCTCTGTGTAAAAAAAGTTACCCCACATGTCTTTTCTAAATCTTTCTCCTCTCATCTCAAAATATGCCCTCTGGCTTTGAAATCCCCAAGCCTAGGGGAAAGGCACTTGCCAATCACCTTATCTATGACCCTCATGATTTTATAAACCATTATAAGATCATCCCTCAACCTCCTACACTCCAATGAAAAAAGTTCCAGACCATCCAACCTCTTCTTATAACTCAAACCCTCCTTTCCTAGCAACATCCTGTTAAATCTTTTCTGAACCCTCTCCAGTTTAATATTACCTTTCCTATAACAGGGCAACCAGAGCTGAACACAGTACTCCAAAAGAGGCCTCACCAATGTCCTGTACAAACTCAATGTGACATCCCAACTCCTATACTCAAAGGTCTGAGCAATGAAGGCAAGTGTGCTAAATGCCTTCTTAACCACCCTGTTTACTTGTGACACAAATTTCAAAGAATTATATACACAAACTGTTAGTTTTGAATATCTCACTTGAATCCATTCACAACATTCTCTGATCCAAGGAAAGCAGTCCCAATGTCTCCAATCTTTCCACATATTGATGTCCCTCAGGTCTGGGACCATCCTCATAAAACTTTTCTGCACTTTGTCTCTTCACACCCTTCCTAAAGGCTTGCGGCCAAATTGGTCTCATGATTCCAGTTGAGGCCAACTTTGTGTTTCATTTTTTAACAAACATGTTCACCATGACTTTGCATACAGGAAGTAAAATAATGCAGATGCTGAAATTCTGAATTCTGCCAGAAACCTGCAATGAGTAATTCACCTCCTGACTCCCGAAAGCCTTGTCACCATCTACAAGGCACAAGTCAGGAGAATGATAGCATACTCCCCACTTGGATGGATGGGTGCATCTCCAACAACACTCAAGAGACATGATTCCATCCAGGAAGACATTTGATTGGCACTACATCCACAAGCATCCACTCCCTCCACCATCGACGCTCAGTAGCAGCAGTGTGTTCTATCTGCAAGATACACTACAGAAATTGACCAAAGATCCTCAGATAGCACCTTCCAAACCCATGACCACTTCCATCTAAAATGGCAAGGGCAACAGATACATGGGAACACCACCTGCAAGTTCCCCTCCAAGGGAGTCCCCATTCTGCCTTGGAAATATATCACCGTTCCTTCAATGTCGCTGGGTCAAAATCCTAGAATTCCCTCCCTAAGGGCATTGTGGGTCAACCCACAGCACATGGACTGCAGCAATTCAAGAAGGCAGCTCACCACCACTTCTCAAGGGCAACTAGGGACTGGAGATAACATTCAGCTGGCAACACTTAGACCCATGAGTGAATTAGGAAAAAAGCTCTAAAACAAAAACAGAGCATTCTGGAATGCCTCAGCATGTCTGGCAGTATCTTTGGAAACATGTTTAAATGTTTAAGTTTGATTAGCTTTCATCAGGATCACACATGATGTGGTGTGAGTTAGGGCATGGGCTGCAGAGTTTGGATGGTCTCACACCAATGGAGGAGAATGTGGGAAATCAACCAGGAATGCATTGGGATAGTCTAGAATTGAGAGGTGGTGAAGATATCAACAAGAATTCTGAGCAAACACACAAACGAGGAACTGGAGTAGGCCACTCAGTCCTACAAGCCTGCTCTCTGCTCTTCAGAGGGTCAGTGTACTCTAGATGGGCTGAGTGGCCTGCTTCCACATTGTAAGGAATCTATGATTCGCTACCTTTCAAGGAAAGGGATTCATAAGAACATTAGAAGTAGGCCATCTGACACGTCAAGCCTGCTCTACCATTCAATAAGATCATGGCTGGTCTTCTTATCAACTCAGCTTCACTTACCTGCCTGCTCACCAAAGCCCTTAATTCCTTCACTGATCAAAAATATATCTGTCTTTGCCTTAAAAACATTCAACGAGGTAGCCTCAACTCACAACCCCTGAGAGAAAATAAATGTTTCCTCACCTGTCTCTTAAATGGGCACACCTATATTTTTAAACAATGGCCCTCTAGTTCTAGATTGACCTACGAGATGAAACATCCTTTCTGCATCCACTTGGTCAATTCCCCACAGGATCTTATATCTTTTAATTAGGTCACCTCTGATCCATCTAAATATCATGGATGACTTTGATGCATGGTCAGTAATGGTGGGTAGGGTATTTTTGTCAGGGTTGGGGTTAGTGGTACATGTAATATAGCTCAGGTTGCTAGTCACCCTCTCATTTCTAAGCAACTCATATCTCCGCCACCTCATCACCATCCTCTCGCCCCACACCACGCCCCTGCACACTATAATACAGAGGTTGTGCTGGTACCAAATCTCTATTTATAATAGCCTCTGGATGCAACACTTAACCCAATCTCATTCTTGAGGTGGAAGTTTGTCATGAGGCATCTCAGTCAAACTTCTCCCTGAAATTTGAGCACAGTGTTTAATCAGTCCACCTCAGTGTGTGCAGACTCAGTGGGCAAAGGGTGGAACAGAACGATGTTCTTGAGGAGACACCATTTCTATATAGTGACTGTGGGATTACAATAAACAAGAGAATAGACCACATGAAGAAAAGGTCATAGTGACAGAGAGGCAGCCCCAGGGCTCAGTTCCAGTCAACAGACCCAACCTCCTTTATTTATTGTGTTTTGAGGAATTGACTGACTGCATTCTCCCTGGCAAGATGAGAAAAACTCATCCAAACTCCCAGCTGACTCTAAAGCCAATTAAGAAGCTAAAAAAAACTTGTGGATACCAATCTGAATCACTTAGAAAGATAGTGAATCTATCAGTTTCAACTGGACTGGGAGTTACAGCACTGTTATTGATGGGACCTCGTACTGCCCGTGTCCTGCAATTACAATTTAATTAAGTACTGGTTTTGTGTACATTATCACTGCCTTTTAGCATTTTAATGCCTGGCTGACTGATTAAAACTCACTGTTTAAACTTTTAAACTTACATCTTCAACTCCAGCAGTCTCTCCTGTGGAAGGGAATTCAAGGATTACAAGGAAAGGGCAGGAGAACGTATGTCAGGAATGTCCAATCAGCCACGATCCTATTGAATAGAGGGGCCGAACAGCCCGCCACTCTTTGTATTTCTCATGGTCCTCCGAAGTCTTGAGTTCTGTATTCATCGAATTCTAGCCTGTTTTACATTCTTGATTTTAATAACACCTTTTAAAGTGGGAGGGCAGGAGAGGAGGCAGTAGGGAGGGAAGGGAATTCCAGACCATTGACCCATGTTGGCTGAAAGGAGACCTCAGCTCTCAGTTTCTCTATTGCTCCCCCCCACCCCCCACTCCCAATCTAAGAAACAGGTGGCATGGTGGCTCAGTGGTTAGCACTGCTACCTCACAGTGGCTGGGACCTAGGGTCAATCCCAGCATTGGGTGACTGTCTGTGTGGAGTTTATACATTCTCCCCATGTCTGTGTGGGTTTCCTTTGGGTGTTCCAGTTTCCTCCCACAGTCTAGAGATGTGCAGCTTCAGTGGATTGGTCGTGCTAAATTGTCCATAGTGTCTGGGGATGTGTAGGCTAGGTGGTTTTTGCCATGGGGAATACAGAGTTAGTGGATAGGATACAGGGTTGGGTCTGGCTGGGATGCTCTTCAGAGGGTCAGAAAGGGCTGAATCACCTGCTTCTGCACTGTAGAGATTCCATGAAACTCCTTTAAAGATACTATCTCTTTGAACTAGATTTTGCCCATCTAACTTAATATCTCTCTACATAGATTTTGTTTTACAATGCTCCTGTGAAACACTGAGGGATAGCTTGTTGCAATAAGGGTGCTACATAAATGCATGTATTCACTGTGGTTATTGTTGTGATTTGAAGAACTGGCCAATCATTCTTCCCTTCAAGTAATCAATGAACAGATCTAGTGTTCCGAAGACAAATGATCTATTGAGATAACACAGTGAAGCATAGAATTCTAAACACTGCCAGAGATGATAAAAGTGATGTTTGTTTTCATGGTTCTTAAAATGCATAGATATGTCCGCACCAGTTACAGATCTACTTCGCTGATACTTGCAAAACTGTTCAGAAAATACTTGGCAGTAACTGACGAGAAAGTCCTCTTCACATGGTTCAGAGTGAGCATCTTGAGAGATTACAGACAAAGAGTTAGTTTTCAGGATATTATTAAGCTGGAGAGGGTTCGGAAGAGATTGACCAGGGTGTTGCCGGGTATGGAAGGTTTGAGTTATACAGAAAGGCTGAATTGGCTGGGAGTTTTTCCACTGGAGCGTAGGAGTTTGAGCAGTGAACTTGTAGAAGTTTATAAAATCATGAGAGGTATCGATAGGGTTAGGATGGGCCAAATTCAACACAAAGGGGCATACTTTTAAAGTGAGAGGAGAGAGATTTAAAAAATACATCGGGGCAAATTTTTTATCCAGAGTGTGGTTCATGGGCAGAATGAATTTCTTGGGGAAGTGATGGATGTGGGTACAGTAACAACGTTTAAAAGACATTTAGATAAGTATATGAATAGGAAATGTTGGAGGGATATGGGCCAGCAACAGGCAGGTGGGACTAGTTTAGTTTGGGATTATGGTCTGCACGGACTGGTTGGACTGAAGGGTCTGTTTCCGTGCTGTATGACTCTGACTCTATGACCGAAGCCTGTCCTATTATTCAATAAGATCATGACTAATTTGTATCGTAACTCCATCTGCTCTTCTTGCTTCTGAAACTTGCCAAACAAAAATCTGTCAACCTCAGTTTTAAAGTTTTCAATTAATCCTCAGCCTGAACTGCTTTTCTGGAGGAGAAAATTCTAGGCTTCAATTCACCCTTTTGAAAAGAAATATTTCCTAATATCACCTCTGAACAGCCCAGCTCCGATTTTAAATTGATAGTTTCTTCTTCCAAACTTTGCTGCAATTGCACATTAAACTCAGATTCAATTCACTGTTGAAAGTTAGAACTGGTACCTAACAGTGCAAGGTACCCTTTTAAAGGTGTTATAATTATCAATGAAATATCAGTATCCTCGCTGGCTAGGAAAAAAAAGGATGTTGAGCCCTATTTTTGCACATAGTACATTCTCAGTGATTCAGAAATATTACATTTTAAGTCATTTTATAATTTTTGTTCTTACGTTTCCTTGTGAGCTCATTTTTTTCCCTCTCTTAATCCAATCTATTTCTTTTTCTGTGCCTAATTTGTCTCTAATGCATTCCTCCCACATTTTCTCTTTCTCCTGTTTCTTTCTTCATCTTTTAACTCTCTCTGGCTGAGGAGGTAGGCCCTTGGTTCCATTGTACAGCAAATGTCCAGCTGACCGTTGTCCACACTGGGTTGTTATCACCTTGCACTGCCAGCAATTCTCAGGATAAAATATTTTCGAGTCAAATCATGTGGCACAACATCTAACTAATGGAAACAATAAATGCTGGAGATCACAGTGAGTCAGACAACATCCATGGAGAGAGGGCAAGCTAAGATCTTGAGTCTTCTAGACTCGAAATATTAGCTTGCTCTCTCCCCTGTGGATACTGTCTGATCTTTTGTGATTTCCAGCATTTGTTGTTTTTAATACAGATTCCAGCACCTGAAGTAATTTGATCCTACATCTAACTAATGGAACTTGCCTCAGGGCGCCTTGTGATGGCAATGTTTGGGACAATGGCTTCCATTTTTGGATCCACCCGCACTGCCCAAGGTCTGACCTGATAACAGCACCACCCAGCAGTATGACAGTAATACCTTCTTGCAAAGTAAGGGGAGACAATGGCCTAGTGATGTTGTACCGAGACTATTTATCCAGGCAATGTTTTGGGGACCTGTGTTCGAATCCTGCCATGACAGATGGTGGAACTTGAATTCAATAAAAGTCTGGAGTCCAGTGATGACCATGAAAATGTTGTTGATTGTTGGAGGAGACCCAGCTTGAAGATAATATCTATTAGGGAGTGAGATTGCTGGCCTTACCTGGTCTGGTCTACATGTGTCTCCAGACCCATAGCAACATAACTGAACTCCAGCTACCTTTTGGGCAATAAATGTTGGCCTAACCAGAGACACCCACATCCTGTGAATGAATACAAACTGCTTTCATTGGATACTCATGTCTTCTGCATCTTCAAACTCTTAAAAGATAATGGAGAAAGTACCACATGTGATGAACCTAGATATGAATCATTAAGCTGCTTTATCTCACAGCAAGTGAACTCACAAGTGAGTTATAATCGAATGTCAATCAGTGTAACTTGTCTCCCACAGAAATAAATGCACAACTTTTCTTCGCATTAGTCAACTGGGATGTTTGACTTCAACAAATTCATTTCTAATTGGTCTCTACACACTCTAACTCTCTTGCAACCCCTTTGAAAATTCAAGCATCTCATAGTTTCATATTTCAACAGCCTGGGTTACTTGGGCTGGATTTCTTCTATCAATTGTCAGACAGGAATCAAAGCCAATGCAATGCAATGTTTGGGAGTGTGGCTGACAAATTCTTTATTATTTATAGTTTCATGAGACAGTGATAAGAGTAGGAACTCAGGATCATAGTCTAAGGATATTGGGGTAGGCCATTTAGGACAGAGATGAGAAGAAAGGTCTTGGGGCTGAAGGGATCCAAGGGTGTGGGGAGAAAGCCATGATCATATCAAATGATGGAGCAGGCTGGAAAGGCCAAATGGCCTATTCCTGCTCCTACGTTCTACATTTCTGTGAGTAAATCACTGGAACCTTAATGACACATGGGCCCAATGACTTTTGAAATTTTTAAAGTAAAACCATTTTTCTTGTGAAAATATGGATAAAAATGTCTGGAAATATGATAGTCGTCAGCTTGCATTTCTTCCTGTTCTGAGAAATGGTCACTCGACCTGAAATGTCAACTCTGATTTTTCTCCACAGATGCTGCCAGACCTGCTGAGCTTTTCCAGCAATTTCTGTCTTTATTTTTGTATTTCTTCAACTTGATTTAGATAATGGCAGCATCATAGATGAACCATCAACCTTTTTATAACTCATTTATGGGTTATGGATATTGCAATGTGGGGCAATATTTGTTTCCCACCCCCAAATGCCCTGGACAATCTGGTGGAGAACTGCCTACTTGGACTGCTGCAGTCCTAGCTCTGGGGAAGCAACATTAACCCAGTTTATTCTATGATGTTGGATTGTAAGTAAAATGGGCATTTGGCTCTGGTTTGCAATCCTTGAAAGTGATTGAGTCATTAAAAGTTTATTATCTTATGGGATGTCCGTGACACTAGGGGGGCCAACATTTACGGCCCACCCCTAATTTCCCTTGATCTAAGTGGCATGCTTGGCCATTTCAGAGGAGAGTTAAGAGCCAATCACATTAGCCCTGTGTCTGGAGTCACCGAGACCAGGTAAGGATGGCAGATCTCCTTCCCTAAAGGACATCAGTGAAACAGATGGATTTGAGGTCACTATTACTAGAACTAGCTCTAAATTCCAGAATTATTAATTGAATTTCATTCCACCAGTGAGATTTAAACCACTGCTATGGGCGGGACCAATAGACTCACCAAACACACTTGTACTGTGGATGATAGAGAATACTTGATGTGTTAAAAAAAATGGATAGACTTCTCAAACTGCCTGTCTATAGGAAATGATCTGAACTGAAAATGTTTGTAAGCTGTGCTAAACATTGTTGACTGAGATATGTGGTTCATATCCACTTGGAGACCCCTCAGTCTAGATTTATAAATATTGATGATTATAATGACCTTTGACTGTCATTATAGGTAATCAGAGAATTACTAGAGCGCTGAAGGAGGTCATTCAGCCCCATTGTGCCTGCACCATTCTATTACTTCTGCCAACCTTCTATCTTTTCCTCATATTCTGGCAAATCTTTTCTATCCAAAGAATCATCTAATGCCCTCTTGAATACCTCAACTGAATGCACATCCCTCCATTTCCAGGCAGTATGTTCGTAGTGAGCAACAGCGAGATGTCAATTAAGTCGTTGCTAAATGCCTTGTTGATGGTTCAACTCAGCTCATTAATATTCAGTTTACTATCTTACCAAATGGACCAAACAAGCTAGACATTGAGAAAACTCACCATGGAAACCAGAACAGGTGCCTGGCAGATTCAGGGCACCATTTGCTCTGAATGACCTCCATGTTAGTCAATTGGCACCAAAATCTCAGGGCACACTTCATGGGCCTAGACCACATGTGCTCCACATCCGCAGACATTGGCATTTGATAAGTGCCAGTCTCTAAAAACCTTTATGCCACTTAGATGACACTTTTGCACTTCAATACTGCACTCAGGGCTGGCCCGGCAACTCTCATTGTAATGTTACAGCAAGGACACTGTGTGCTCGAGTACACTCACCCAGCTCATGGGCTGCACCAAGCATTTCCACCACGCATTGCCTTACCTTGACATTTTGTGCTTTGGTTCCTCATCAGACAAACCTGGCTCACACTCCTCCTGCCTTGCCCTGCTGTTTAGTGTAGACACAAAGGAAGCAGGCCTCAGTCAACTTATGGCTCAGCAGTGTTCCATCTCAATAAGTCAAGGCCAGCCCCTGGTACCAGGCTAGGGAGCAGAGAGACACAAAGAGAGACACACATAGGGCAAAGGGACACATGAGTTTGGAAAAGCAAGGTGAGGACTGATTAGGGACAGTCAGCATGGTTTGTGAACGGGAAACCCAGTGTAACAAATTTTGTTGAGATTTTTGAAGAGGTGATCAAGAAGATGGATGAAGTCGGAGCAGTAGATGCTGCCTACATGGATTTTAGCAATGCCTTTGACAAGGTTCTGCATGGTGGACTGGTTACTACAATTAGATCACATGGGTTCCAGTAAGAGCTAGCCATTTGGAGATAAAATTGGCAGCAGGCAGAGGGTGGTGGTAAAGGATTGTTGTTCAGACTGGAGGTCTACGACCAGCAGTGTGCTGCAAGGATCGGTGCTGGGTCCACTGTTGTTCATCATTTATATCAACAATTTGGATGCAAAATAGGAGGCATGGTTAGTAAGCTTGCGGATGACACCAAAATTGGTTGTATAGTAGACAGTGAAGAAAGTTATCTAAGAATGCAATGGCATGTTGATCAGCCGGGCCAATTGGCTGAGGAATGGTAGTTTAATTCAGGTAAATGCAAGGTGTTGTATTTTGGTAAGACAAACCAGGGCAGGACATACAAAGTTAACGGTAGGGTCTTGAGGAGTGTTGTTGAACAGAGAGATCTAGGAGTGTTGGTATGTAGTTCCTTGAAAGTGGCATCACAGGTAGACATGGTGGCGATGAAAGCATTTGGCCTTCATGGATCACAGCATTGAGTACATGCGTATGGATTTGATGTCATGGTTATACAAGACATTGGTAAGGCCACATTTGTAACACTCTGTGTAGTTCTGGTCACCTGCTAATACGAGAGATGCTATTAAACCGGAAAGTGCGCAAAAAAGATTCACAGGACTGGAGGGTTTGAGTTATATGGAGAGGCTGGATAGACAGGGACTTTCCTCCCTGGAGCATTGGAGACTGAAGGGTTACCTTACAGAAGTTTATAAAATGATATGGATAAGGTGAACAGCCAATGTCTTTTCCCAGGGGTTGGGGGAGTCCAAAACTAGAGGGCATTGGTTTAAGCTGAGGGGGGAAAGATTTAAAAGGGACCTGAGGGGCAACGTTTTCAAACAGAGGGTGGTGCGTGTATGGAATGAGCTGCCAGAGGAAGTGGAGGAGGCTGGTACAATTACAACATTTAAATGGCATTTAGACATTTAGACAGGTACATGAATAGGGAGGGTTTAGTGGGATACACACACACACACACACACACACACACACACACACACACACACACGCGCGCACGCGCGCACTCACACACAAGCACGCACACACACACATACACACAGACGCAAACAGAGAGACAGATGGGTCCTGAGAAATGATGAAACCCTGTGTTGGCATCACCCTGACCAGGACCTCCACGTCCATGCCCACAGAGCAGGGCATTGATCTCCCTCAGCTTTCCATGCCCAGTGTTGGGCTTGGCTATCTCTGAGTTGTGTGTTGCTCTTGGAACAGTGCATACGAAAGTGGTGTTGGAAGCCATAAGTGTACAACATCATAGGGGTGGGGTATATCATTAATAAAGCAAATTTGGTAAAATATAGAGAAGAAACCCACAGGCCTCGTGGTGGAAATCCTTCCTAAATAAAAAGGCTAAACACAATTTGGGCTTGTGCAAAAATATAAGATTCAACCTTAAAATATTAAGTTGTCCCTTTGTGAAATCAGCTACCTTAAAACATCGGTCAGAATAATGAACAAAGTGAACCAGACTCAGACTAGTGATGCGTTTGAAGAACAATATGCTTTTATTTTATGTTTAGTTTGTTCCTATACAAAAACAGTCAGTTTTATTTTTACAGTTTTCCCAGAGGAAACAGTATATCTGGATGGCTTGGCTATTACGACCTCCCATGCAGTCAGTTTAAATAACCATGTTTATTAGCCTCACCTACACATTCTATGACCATCTCATGTTAACTCTACATTATTGTCTTAGATGCAATCTGTGGGAAGGTCAGTTTCTGAGCAATAGGTATATCTTATTCAGGGAATATATTAATATCTTTATAAACAGGAAAGGAAAACTGTGCAATTTAACCCACACATTACACTGTTTGCACAATGTCACACAAATCAAGTTTATTAGAGAAACAGCATTTTTGGTTAATGCCTGTGGGTTAGTCAAACCAAACACAGAAAAAAGAAATCTCCTTACAGAGACAGCATCTTTGATGTGAGTTGATAAAGATGATATCCATTAGTGTTTGATGATTCTTTGTGGAAATTACATTTCTCTGGTCCCCTCTGAATACAGTGGCTGAATGCAGCACAGAAAAGGGACATTCAGCCCATCAAATCTGCCACTGATTGCCACTGATCCTTGCTAAAGGAATCCAAAGCTAATATCACTTCCCTGCTTTCACATTGCAGGCCAGCATCTGCTCTTGGTTCAAAGGTTTAGCCATTCCACGCTTAAATGAAGCAGTGGTCAGTTCTTTCTTGGACCGACCACCCCCAATGATAAAACATCACAAACTCAAACAACTCTATGTGAAGATATTTTTCCAGACGTCTCTTCTCACTCCCTTGGTTACTCCCTTTAAACTGATGATCCCCCCTTGGCTTTGACTCCCCAAGCAGAGGAATTGGAATCTCTTTATAAGTAGTTAATAAAGGATTCCATGGTGACACATCATTGGACCCAAGCCTGCATCCACATTCCACTTTCAACACCTTACAGGAGACCAGCTGATGGAGACCCATGAATGCGCACCACAAACAATGCATTGCCAACTGGAGTACAGAGTGGAGACACACATAATATGGATCGGTATTTTAAGTGCTGCACATGTACAGCAGGGTGGTCTGCACTCGAAAGACTAAGATCAACACGTGAGGTGGGACCTCTTTTGAGAAGTGTGTAAAGTGGCTGTGATTTAAGGAGGTAGGTTTCAACTTTAAAACCAAAATTTACTGATATGTGCAGTTCTCATTGAGGCAGAGCAAAGCAGGAGACAGGAAAGTGGAGGGGATGGGGTTGGGGGGGGGGATGCTGTCTCTTTTGGAGAGATTCCCGCTTGAAGAAAACATGTTGTTTTATTGCCATTTCCCTGGATCTTAGCGCAGGAAACATTTTACTAAAGGGCAAGAAGAAAGCTCAACGAAACAAACAACTTAATGCAAATAAACTACATGGCCTATCTATAATGACCCCATACATCTGCCCAATGTAGATGAATGGTCAGATCAGTTAATGCAAGGCTGGTGATCTCTTGAAAGAGGGTGTTTTTCCTGCTATAATGATGTCTTTAATATACCTGGCTATTGTACCTTCAGGTTAAGCTTGAAGGAAACATTCAAGTAAAATGATGGCAATCCTTAACACAAGTATATATCAATGAGTCATTGCATTTATTGCCTTGTAAATCTTTAATGCACATTTCATTAATCTTCAGTCACCTGCCAAGGCCAAAATCATTATTATCCTCAGGACTTGCATCAGCTTTGCAGTTTCTAAAGGCAACGCACAACAAGAGAACAATTAGACCCTTTTCTCCAGTGATGAACCATCACCAAGTGAATACCCCTGTATCTTGGAAAATAAAACAGAAATTGCTGGAGAAACTCAGCAGGTTTGGCAGCATCTGTGAACAGAAAGCAGAGTTAACATTTCTGGTTCAGTGACCCTTCTTCAGAATCCCTGTATCTGGGTTTACTGGTGGTGCGAAGGTTCATATCCTGCCAATATTTACCTTGACAGGCATTTACATTCTGCTGATTCATCACTGAGACTTCACACATGCTGCCATCTTCTCTAACGTATCATTTATGCCACCAGTCATCTCCAGCTGCCCACTGACAAGGCTTTACTCTCAAACTTCTTATCTCAAATCCTTCCATAGCCTCACTGCTCCCTATCTCTCCAACCTCCACCGGACCCACTAATCACTAGTTTTACTTCACTGGTGACTGTGCATTCATGTTACCACAGACTGTAAAATCCCTACAGTGCAGAGGCCATTTGGGCCAACAAGGCTACACTAACCCTCTGAAGAGGAGCAACCCACCCAGACTCCTATCCTATCCTATCCCTATACCATGGCTAATCCATCTAGGACGTCCATCTCTGGAAACTATGACAATTTTTAAACACGGTGCATCTTTGGGCGGTTGGAGGAAACCAGAGCATTTGGCAGAAACCCATGCAGACATGCAGCGAACACACAAACTCCACACAGACAGCCACCCAAGGCTGGAATTGAACCCGGGTCTCAGGTGCTGTGAGGCAGCAGTACTGACCACTGAGCCACTGTACCGTCCAAGATTCCAGCTCCCCAAACTCTGGAGTTCCCTCTCTAAAGATCTGCATCATTCCAAAATCTCTTTTACAATGATCCTCAAAGCTTGTTTCTTTGATTGGTTAACTGGATGATCCCTAGTATGGCGAGATTGTCTCATGAACAAAGGCTAAACAGGCTGGGACCCTATTCACTGGAGTTTAGAACAATGAGAGGTGATCTCATTCTAACATATAGGATTCTTAAGGGACTTGACAGGGTAAATGGGGCTGAGAGGGTGTTCCCCATCATGGGAGACTCCAGAACCAGAGGGCATAGTCTCAAAATAAAGTGGCACCAATTTAAGACTGAGATGAGGAGGTATTTCTTCACTCAGAGGTTTGAGAGTCTTTGGAACTCCTTGCCACAGAGAGCTGTGGGGGCAGAGTCCTTGCGTACATTTAAGTCTCAGATAGATTGATTCTTGATGAGTAGGGGAATAAGGTTAGTGGGGAAAATGCAAGAAAATGGACAGGAGGAAGGTTGGTTCAGCCATGATCTTATTGAATGGCAGAGCAGACGTGAGGAGCTGAATGGCCTACTCCTGTTTCTTATGGTTTTACAGATCATGCCTTCAACCAGCACTCCTAAAATCTCCAAATACTAGCACTCCTGCGAGGCACAAAGACACATTTTACTATGTGATAGCTGCGATAAAAATGAAGGTGTTTTTTGTTTGGAAGAACTGCTCCTAACTACAATGTTGTAGCCATTATGGAAACTTGGTTGAAGGAAGGACAGGACTGGCAGCTCAACATTTCAGGGTTTAGATGTTTCAGGATGAAAGAGAGGGATGTAAAAGGGGTGGAGAAGTTGCATTACTGATTAAGGGGAATGTCACACATGTACTGAGAGAGGACATCTTGGAGGCTTATCCAGTGAGGCAATATGGGTAGAACTTAGGAACAAGAAAGTTGCTGTCACAAAGATGGGGTTCTACTACAGACCTGACGATAGCCAGTGGGAGATACAGGAACAGATATGAATGCAGATCATGTAAAGATGTAAAAATAACAGCGTTGTTGTAGTCGGTAACTTTAACTTCCCCAACATTGACTGGGTCTTCCTTAGTGACAGGGGGTCAGAGGGGGCAGAATTTGTTCAATGTGTCCAGGAGTGTTTGTTGAAACAATATGTTGATAGTCCAACTAAGGATGGGGACATTCTATTTGATTTGAAATGATCTCACCTGTGGCTAGAGAGGATACAAGGATCTCTTTCAAGTCCCGAGCAATCTCCTCCCTTGCCTCCCTCGCAGTCCTGGGATTGATCCCATCAGGCCCTGGGGACTTATCAATCTTAATGCTCTTCAAGACACTACCACCTCATCTTCAAGACTGGAGAATAGCTAGTGTTGTTCCTTTGATTAAGAAGGGAAACAGGAATAATCCATGAAATTATAGGCCAATCAGCCTTAGATCAGTGGTTGGGAAATTACTGGAGAAGATTCTTAGGGACAGGATTTCCTTGCATTTGGAAGGGAATGGACTTAATAGGGATAGTCAGCATGGCTTGTGCAGAGGAGGTCTTGTCTCATAAATTTGAGTTTTATTGAGGAAGTGACAAAGGTGATTGGTGAGGGTAGGGTACACAGTTATTTGAAAGTTGTGTCACAGGTAGACAGGGTGGTTAAGAAGGTGTTTAACACGCTTGCCTTCATAACTGAGATCATTGAGTGTAGGAGTTGGAACATTGTGTTGAAGTTGTACAGAATGTGGATGAGGCCACTTTTGCAGTACAGTGTACTGTCCTGGTCGCCCTGCTATAGGAAACATATGAATAAATTGAAGAGGGTTCTGTATGTTTTGGACTGAGGGTTTGACTTATAAGGAGAGGCTGGATAGGCTGGGACTTTTTCATGAGAGCATAGGGAGGTTGTGGGGGTGACCTTCTAGAGGTTTCTAAAATCATGATGGCTATGGATAATGTGAATAGCGAAGGTCTGTTCCCTAGGGTAGTGGAATTCAAGACTATGGGGCATATTTTTAAGGTGTGAGGAGAAAGATTTAAAAGGCACCTGAGGGGCAGCTTTTTCACACAGAGATTGGTTTGTATGAGGAATGCACTGCCAGAGGAAGTGGTAGATGCAGGTACAGTTACAACATTCAAAAAGCATTTAGACAGGTACATGAATAGGAAAGGTTTAGAGGGATATGGGCCAAAGACAGGCGAGTGGGACTAGTTTAGTTTGGTCAGCATGGAAGAGGGCCTACTTCTATGCTGTATGACCCTCTGTCTTTACTAAAGCATTTGACAAAGTCTGTCATGGTAGGCTAGTCCAGAAGAGTAAGCTGTTTGGGATCCACAGTGAGTTGGTACATCGGGAGTAACATTTGCCTGGTTATAGAAAACAGAGGGTAGTCACGAAGGGGTATTTTTCTGACTGGAGATCTGTGACCTGTGGTGTTCTGCAAGGATCAGTACTGGGACCCCTGTTGTTTTTAAAATATATAAATGATTTGGATGAAAATGTATGAGGTCCGATTAATAAGTTTGCAGGTGATGTGAAAATTGGTGGAGTTGTGGATAGTGAGGATGGTTATCAAAGGACAGAGTAGGATATAGATCAGTTGGAAAGTTGGGAGGAGAAATGACAGAGGGAGTTTAATTCAGACAGGTGTGAGGTGGTGCATTTTTGAAGGTCAAATGCATGAGGAAAGTAGAGAATAAATGGCAGGACCCTTAGAAGCATTGATGTACAGAAGGATCATGGGGTGCTAGTCCATAACCCCCTGAAAGTGGCAACACAAGTGGATAAGGTGGTAAAGAAGGCATACGACATGCTTGCTCTCATTGGTCAGGATATTAAGTATCACAGCTGACAAGTCAGGATGCAGCTCTATAAGGCTTTCATATATAATTCTATAGGCTATAAAGAGAGGTTGGACAAACTTGAATTGTTTTCACTACAGCATCAGAAGTGACCTGATAGAAGTATATAAAATCATGAGTGATCAGTTGGAGTCTTTTTTCCAGGGTGGAAATGTCAAATACTAGGGGACATAGGTTTAAGATGAGCAGGGGTAAATTTAAGGGAGATGTGCAATATAAGTTTTTTTACACAGGGTGGTAGGTGCCTGGAATGCACTGCCAAGCGAGGTGACAGAAACAGATACGTTAGCAATGCTTAAGGGACATTTAAACAGACCCATGAACAGGCAGGGAATAGGGAGATATGCACCATGGGCAGGCATATGGGATTAGATTGAATAGTATCAAGGTCAGCACAGACCTGGTGGGCCGAAGGCCCAAGTCCTGTGCTGTACTGTTCTATGGTCCTAAGTGTAACTGGTAAAGCGATACTGGGCCCAACAAATCCTGTGTGCCCTTTGAACAAGTTCTGATGTGTACGGATGCCACCTATTATGGAAATATCGGAAAGACAGCAAGAAAGAGATGGGACAGGGGTTTCTGGATCAGGGCTGAAGATCTGAGGTTTGCCTGGCTACTGGTAAGAACAGGAGGAAGCCATTCAGCCTCTCAAGCCTGTTCCATCATTCAATAGGATCATGACTGATGTGGATTCTAATTCCATCCAACAAGCGTTGCTTGAAATTCTATCAAACGCTTGGCTGGCAAAAGTCCATTAATCTCAGATTTAAAATGATTAATTGAGTTAGAGTCCGTTGCTTCTGCGATGAGAATTTACCATGTTAATATTGCCTTCATCACTAGTTGCACTGTATTTTATTCTCTCTATTCTTTCATGGGATGTAGACAGCCAGCATCTGTTGGCCATCCCTGACTGTCCTTCAACCGAATGGTTTGCTGGGCCATTTTATAGTCAATCACATTGCTGTGATCCGGATCTGGAGTCACACATGGGCCAGACCAGGTTAGGATGGGAGGTTTCCTTCCCTAAAGGGATATTAGCAAACTAGATTTGCTTCTGCAGTAATTATTACATGGTGATTAGGCATTAAATTTCAGATTTATTAGTTGAATTTAAATTCCATCAGATGCTGCAGTGGATTGGGACCAGTGCCCACAGCATCAGCTGAAACCTCTAGATCATAAGCCCAGTGACATTAGCACTATGCCACTGCCACTCTGTACTCTTACAACGCTCCCTGCACTATCATTAGCAGGTCTGGTAAAGTGCATCAACCTTCTCCCTGAGACACATTTAAATGACTAGTGGACTGAAAACCCCACCAAACAACCCATACTCATTTTATTCTCCGTCACTAAATTGCTTCCTCAAGGAGTTAGTCTTTTAATAACTTGGTAAAGCCCATTAGCAAAAAAATAAAAATTGGCATGCGTACAGTGAAATATGGCACCTCAGAATAAGGGGCAGGCTGTTTAAGATGAAGATGAGGAGGAACATCTTCATTCAGGGGATTTGGATTTCCCTACCTCAGAGGACTGTGGAGTTGAATCTGTTCAAGACTGAGATTAATATATTTCTGCATATTAAAAAATATCAAGAGATATGGGATTGCGCAGAAAAATGCTGTTAAAATAGATTAGTCATGACCTCACTAAAAGGTGGAATGAGATTGATGGAGCTGGATGGCTTACTCTTGCCACTACTTCCAATGTCCTTTTATGTCTGTTATTTGCTGTGGAATATCTTCCTTACCTGAAGCTAGTTAATAACTGGCTATGAATTCATCAATATCTCTACCTGTGCCCTGTTTGCCACCCTACCAACCCCCTCCAATGCCCCCACCTCCACCCGAATCCTCAATGACCAGCATTGAAAGTCCTGTGGATAATCCACCCCTGAAAGCTCATTGGCCTGGTGAGTGAATGTCTTATGACCAATGCTTGCTGGAGTAAACTTACAAGCAAGGGTCACC
The DNA here is from genome assembly GCA_024137785.1 of Ginglymostoma cirratum. Taxonomy (NCBI): domain Eukaryota; kingdom Metazoa; phylum Chordata; class Chondrichthyes; order Orectolobiformes; family Ginglymostomatidae; genus Ginglymostoma; species Ginglymostoma cirratum. The sequence continues at coordinate 31,648,654 of JAHRHZ010000028.1, read as the reverse complement.
AACAAGGTGTGTCGAAAAAGGAATAAAAAATATGCACCTCAATGTGAAAAGTATTGTCTGTGAAACTGTAGACAGAGCTTGAAAATCGTTCACTGATTCACACTAGCTCATCTCCCTAGTGTTTGATTTTCCTTACTTGTCATATAGAGCGCTTGTGGTCACAACACACAGACTACGTCAATGGTGCAAAATGTTTCATGGCTATGGTGATATGAACTAGAACAAGAGGTGTTAAGGATAAAGGGTGTGAAGACAAGAACAAATAAAGCATAGTACATCCTGATATGGCCATGTGCACCATCGGTGCAGCAAAAAACATGAAAACAAAATACAATTTGTATATATTTTCTACTACTTGCCTTGTGTTCTGCAGAAACATTGGCTATCACAGAAAGGAGATGAGGAAGAGGTATTTGGGATAAGGGAACTGCATGATGTAGTCAATGAGAAAGGCATGCTGTTCCCATGATGAAAGAGCTAGCATTTATTTGTTTAGCATTGCATATTGGTGAAAAACAGAGACACACACTTTCTATATAAAAGGTGCACATCTCTTGGAGGTGGTGGTTGGTAGGCCAAGCTTGGTATCTGTGCTAGTCCACAATCAGTGTGTACTGGACATGTCCCTAATATCACACTATATCTTCAATGCCAATGGAATTTACAAACATGAGCTCTGCTGTTCAATCTGCCGTATCAATCTCTTATCAAATGAATCTGAGAAGAGCTGGGAAGTGGGGATAAGAGATGGGAGTTGCATCAGGATTGCAACGGCTACTGTAAATACTTTCACTCAGACGAAAGTCAAATTTCAGTTGGAGAAGGGTTGATGTTGGAGGAAAGGGAAGGGAGTTCGGTAAAGGGGTACAAATCCCTTATGGTGTATGGGTTAGCTCCAGGCAACGTGTTTGATTCTTAATGAAATGTTTTACGAAGCAAAGTGTTAGTAATCTCTTGAAGGAAGGACAAGTAATATTTGTTCCATGTAACATGCACAGCTCTAACACTCAAGGGAGGAAGAAGGCATTAATGGGCCATATTAAAGTGTATGTAACTAGATAGATCAACTGGTCCATTGGGAATACACCACTGATCTCAGTACCACACTAGATTCAGTCCCTATTCTAGCATCCAGGCATATAAGAGTTCACTTTATGCAAAGTCACCCAACGGAAAACTGATGGGATCAGTTTGAAAGCCCACATGATTTTAGCCACCATCATAATCAGCAAAGAATAATATTGGTCATATGTAAAACAAACGTTCCACCTTATTTCTATTGGATATTCCAACATAGAAAGTTCAATTGCCTCCATCAGACTAACCCCACACATCTTGCTCCATACTACACTGGTAAAGTCTTGAGGTTGGATTTCTAAATGGGAGCATGAGAAATAAACATGGGAATCAATCAGACTCAATTTACAACAATGAAAAATCACATGGAATTTATATTTTGCAAAATAGGCCTGGAGAGGATGTTTAAAGGCTCTTCGAGACTTGAAGAGTTTGGGTTACCAAAAACACACACGATGACCTTATATGTGAATAATCTAAAAAGCAGGATGGCAAAGTCGAGATACCTCTCTCCTATCCTGCCTGAAGTCAGATTGTAAATGCTCTTTGACCATCCTCCCATCCCTTCTCTCCCATTGTGTCTAGGGAAACTTCCAATCGCTGTCCGGCATTGCTTCCTTGTCTGCTACAAGGACATAACAGAGGGGAAGTGAGACTTCCTCTCGCATCCCCCAAGCCACCCACTACACCCACATGTTATCAGCACTGCCCCAGCATCAGCGGAAGGTAACAGTACATCCAGCATAGGTCCTAGTAGACCCCAAAACCTTTTATTGAAGGATTGGGTCTAGTGAAGAGCTATGCTACTATCAAATTTAGCCTTCAGAATGAACCTTAGTCCCAAATTTTAGGCATGGTACACTCTCCAGGGGTATTTTAGGATTTCTCCAGGTCTCCACAGTAACAGGAACCTAACAGTAAGCCCTCTCTGTATGTTGTGATCCCGACACAAGTAAATTGGCTAGGGTCATGATAAAGTCAGAGGGACGCTCTGATATCCCACCACATCACCATGTTGTCTCAATCAGGAGTCGAGTTTCAAAAATCTGAGGAAACTTGATTTTATGTCCTAATATTTTAAACTTGGCAGTTTAAAACTGGTAGAAGCAGAATGTTACTAAAATGCACAAGTGGTGACTCGGTTAAGACAAACAGGTGGAGTGTAGTGTGGTTAACAAAGGCAGGAGACAGCTTGAGGTTTCACTTTGTTGTGATAAATGGTAACTGCCAGTTTTTAACCAGGATAGTTGAGGAGTTTAGGAAAAATGAATGTTATAGGATATGGACATCACTGGCAAGGCTGGCATTTATTGTCCATGTCTAACTTCCCTCGAAAGAGTGGAAACAAGCTTCCTTCTTGACCTGCTGCATTAAATGTGTGTAGGTACACACACAGCATTGTGAGAGAGGGATTTCAGCCTGGCAACAGTGTTGGAACAGTGAGATAATTCCAGGTTAGGATATTGAGTGGTTTAGACAGGAACTGGTGATGCTCCTATGTATCAGCTGCCCTTGTCCTTCTAGATGGTACAAGTCATGTGTTTTGAAGGTACTTGGTGAGTCACTGCAGCGCATCCTGCAGATGGTACACACTGCTATCGCTGTGCGCCAGTGATGGAGGGAGTGACTGTTGATATTATGGATAGAGTGCCAATCAAGTGGGCTGCTTTGGCTTGAACGATGTTGAACTTAAGTATTATTGGATCTGCAGATGTCTGGGCAAGTGAAGAATATTTCGTCCCACTAACATGTAGCTGAAGTGACTGGGTTGGAACTGGAAGCTGATATTTTGAAAATATATATATAGAAACTTGGAGCAGAAACTGGTTTTAAGTGAACATTAGGCATTATTAAGTACAAAGAAACTTGTCAGGATATGTATATATATAGTAGCAATGTGGCTTCGATGGAAAGGATATATAGTTTTGACTTTCAACGGGGTAATTGAACTTGGCACTGAAATAATTTTTGTTTTGAAATCTCTAAAGGTACCACATTAAGCAAGATTAAGAGCTTAACTAAAGGCCACAATCTAAAGATTAAGACCATGTAAGTCCTGATGTTATTATTGCTTCATTCATTTTGAGTTTCAGATTTATGTTACAACTTAAGTTGTCAACCCTCCTTGTCCCACTTGGAGATATGTTGGACAAAAGTAAATAGAGAGTTTTGTGTTACCGTGTGGGGCTTCAGCCTAAAGAAGCTACGGCTGTTGGTTAGCATTGAAGCTGCTATTAATTCGAGAAAATCAACAGTTTACTGGAGAACATACAAGGTCTAGGATTGATCAACGGAACAGGTGAGGCATGAGGGTCAATACCCAGAACAGCTAAAGGATGTAGACAAATATTACTGAAGACTGAATATTGAAAGCTGAGGTTGAGTGGAAAGGAACTGGGTAGAGGCAGGAGAAGGGGAGAAGGCTTACTTTAAAAACATAACAAACATCATGTGGATCTGGTACACATAAGCCAATTATCACAGGACTGCTAACAATGCAGCTGCTGTAAGTAGAATTTCACTCATCTGAATTGTCATTGTAAATTGCAAGTGGTATAACGTAAGGTGCCTGCGCAGTCCTGGTGCCTCTCCCTGGTTTCAATCTATTAAGGGACATCTCCGTCGAGAGCAGAGGATTCTAAACTGTCGCTGAAAGGTGAAACCAAGACATTCTGTTCTGGTCATCGGGGCAGGAAATGGAATTAATTATTCAGCAAACGGAAAAGTGCATCAATCACGAGGCCAAGGAATTCATGGCAACTTTTTTTTTTTTGCAGCACCAGGTCTTAACCTGTCAAATGGCACCTTGTCAGAAATCACTTAGTTGATTATGCATAACACTTAAGCAGCTCCTTAGGCACTAAAAGCTTGTTTTTCTCTGACTAATCATTGCTCCAAACATATTGGCAATGTTGGCCAGTTTGACAGCTGTCTAACCCTCAATGTTAAGAAGCATATAATTTAAAATAAGGGAGGTCGAAGAGGCACCAGTCAATTTACAGACATTTCTCTTACATCATATTAATTATGTTTCACCTTAAAATTAAACACTGTTCAAAAACAAAGCATAATGACAAAAATCTTTGAGTCATATTCATCCTGTGTAGAACTGTGGCCTTATGATATCTAGGGACAAGAGCAGGACTTGCAATTGGAATAAAAGGAATCCTTAGGTAGTATTATCTATACACAATGTTAGAAATTATCTCCAAAATTGTGTCACTTGCAATCTAAAATGGATGGGAAGAAAAATAGCAATTTCCAGACTTTTTTCTCGCTCTTGAGAAACAGGCTATTGAGCTCATCAGCAACGCATGGAGGCTTGGGAGATCTAGGGCTATGTTTCTCTAAAGCCTGATAAATCACTCTACCTTCCACATTGCCCCTTTCATTAATTCTCTTCATGTGTCATCTCTTGCTGGCTTTGCCGCTTGGCCCCTCACGTTTGTCAAAACACACTTTGTTTCTGTTTTCCATATGCATGGATATTGGTGGATAAATCAAATGTAGTTACTGTCTTGGTAGCACCTGTGCCCATACGCTTCGAGTTTTGGGTTTCGTCTTACTTTTCACATTTGTGCCAAGGAATAGGCGGGATTGACTGGGGATGTAGCTTCGGAGCTGTCATTACCCTCGGTCTCCTCTTTGTCCTTCCTGACTGTGTACTGTCCGATGAAGGAACCGTCCTCACCGAAACGAGAATTACCATCCCCATCGCCATAGATGACTATGCTGTCATCGCTCTCCTCCTGCTTCACTGTCCCGTCCACTGAAGACTGACTGCCTTGAGGCTTCTTGCTGTCTTCATTATCACTGGATCAGTACAAAAAAAAGGATCAATATTAATAATGGAAAAGGACCTCCCAGCCTCCCTCCTTCCCATCTTGCCCAAATGTCACACAATGTGCACTTCAGCAATTTAGCATTAGAAATTTTTCCCAAATGGACCCGCTCAGTGATGCTACTAGAGCAGGTGGGACTTGAATCTAGGCCTCCTGGCTCAGAGGAAGGAGCATTACCACTGATCCCTTAACCCTTACCAAAGAATATGACATGGTATTTGTTAATGGATCTACATTTGATACACATTGGGCTTTCCTCGACAGTCACCTTTATTGACCAGTTTAGATTCATAATCCAGCCCTGACTTTTACAATGAAACCAGTATTAGTCTGGTAAACCAGCGCATGGAATAGCATGCACAACTGAAAGCCAAACATTCCAAAAATACTTCCGAAATAACAGCTCTCCTTACCTTTCTAGAGACCTGTGTTTTCCAATAGTGGAATATGTAAGGCACAAAAAGGATGATGGAGGCGTGGACCAGGCAAACAGAACAAAAAAAAGAGACTGATTAGTACTTCAGTATTTAATCCCCGGAATCCATTTTACACTCACTTCCTTCTTTCAGAGCTTCAAGAACTGAAGGATTCCCAGAGTCTGAGAAACAACAAATGATTGGTGGCTGTTGATCACAATCCTGATTTAGGAAAAGTAGAAGACCACTCTAATTTTAATTCAGATTTAATCCTAATTCTAAACATAAAACACTCAGCCCTAGTCCCAGTTAGAAGATTTTAGATTTCCACTGCAAATATGACAGAAATTGATTTTGCTTCAATTTGACCCCAAAGTATTACAGCCCTCAACTTTTCCCATTCTTGAAACCAGAATCTCAAACATTGAACTGCATTCCAAATCCTTGCTCTAATCACATCCTTTACAAATCCAGCTCAATCAGGCAATTAAAATGAAAAACCAAGACAGAAATGTCTGCAATACGTAATGACAAATCAACATTCTCAGAACAAATCATAAGCTAAATTTTACACCAATGCAGATTTAAGAAAGTACTTCGAAGTCAAATCCGTCGCTACTGAACCTCAGCCATTTTGAGCTGTTCATCTAGACTGACAGGAACACAGGAACAGGAGGAGGCCATTCAGCGCCTTGATCCTACTCCATCATTCAGCAACATCGATGACCCAAACTCCATAGCTTTGCCCATTTACTTTTGATGAACAAAAATTGATACATCTCAGATTTATAATTAACAAGTTTCCATTGGCAGAAGAGAATTCCAAACTTCCGCCACCCTTTGCATGAAGAAATGATGATTAATAACCATACTGAAAGACCAGGCCCTAATCTTTGGTTATGCTCACTAGTTCTTGACTCCCCAGACTGCAAAAATAATTTATTTTCCCCAAAATATTCCCATGATATTCATTTAACATCCTTAAAACCTTTAGCAGATATGATGAATAGACCTTCAATTGTTAGGAAACCTTCCCTCTGGCACCAAACCATGGTTTTCGTAAATCTTAGTTCCTAACCATCAGCAGGTACACTGGCACCCGCAAAGGTTTCCACGCAAGAAGGTCAAGTGCTCTATTTCTGACTCTACAAACGAATCCAAATCAGTTAATATTAAGAAAAATGTAAATGAGTTCGGATTTCTTTTGCAAATCAATCATCTTGTTGCACAAGATGGTAGATTCTCATTGCCATTTTAATTCTAGATGCACTTCAACATAAGTTAAACCATTACACTGAGATCTGGGCTCCTCTTTGCATACATAAGCCAACACCTGAATGGGAATACATACATCATTTGACTTGCTCCAAGCTCCTGAACGAAAAGCTAGAATTTATTTTTATTAAAAACACAGCGAGCACCTCAAGTTTTGACCATTTTCTAATTTGGTTTCTCCAGCCCAAAAATTCAGTCCAGAAATCCAAACCAATTACATCATCTTAACTCGGCATTTTCAATGTATAACATGCTTTTATATCATTGCATTGGAAAACAGAGGGTTGTTTCATGCATGGGTACTTATGAACAGAAAACGGTCAATGATTTGGAACGATCAGGAGCTAAACAGAATGTGAACGATGTGATAAAACTCTCTGGGACAACCACGAGGTGCCTAGCATCTAGAAACTAGGTGGTGTTTGTCCTTAGTGGGCACCCAGACCACAGCGTTAATTTGGCCCAGATCAGTTTAGTCTGTGATCATTGCCATGGAGACTGCACATGCTTCAATGCTTAGGTAGTGCTATGATCATTATCTCCTGAAATCCAAGATCAAGAATGGAATATTATGTGGGGAGCGATTGATTAGGGAAGGACTTCATTTGTTGACAATCCCTCTTCGTGAATGGATTTTACCAGGATACATTTGCTGATCTCTCACCATTTATGCTTGTGTAATGTCCTGCTGAGTACTTTATTCAAACTGTTTACAATTATTTATTTAAAATAGATTTCTCCCTTATTTAAAAACAGCATAGCCACTCTGAAAGAGATCCATCCAAGCTACAAATGTGTAATAAACTGCCACTTCTCTCTCCATCAACTCCCTTCCACCTCACACCAAGTCTACTTTTAGTAATAATTTGGAATTAGGTACATTGCTATTTCCATGTCAAGATTTCCTCCTTAATTTAAGGATAATATGAATGGACAATCACCCCAAATAAGAAAATATAGCTTTTCCCTAAGCTCAGAGCATTCAGTATTATGATTAATTTGCTACACTAGGTTCTGTTAAATCTTCCTTTCTATACATTGTTGTCTTTCAGGAGTCACCTACAATGTACAAATCCCAACTTGAGAGTCTTTATAAAATGACTGTCAATAAAATTCCCATACCAATACATCACATTGAACATTCTTTTAACCCTCACAGAGGAACAGCAGGCCATTCAGCCCCTCAAATCCGTTTAACTGTTCAGTTGGATCATGGGATATTTTAATCTTAAATCCATCTGCCCACCTTCAGTCCCCAATCCTTTACAGCCTTACATACTGCTCTGACAATCTCAGTGTTGAAATTATCAACTGACTCCTAGCCTCAATGGTTTTCCAAGGGAGAAGACTCTAGATATATCACTGCCTTAGAGAGAAAAGTCTTCCCTGGCCTAGCTCTTATTTTAGGGTTAGCCTCACTTGCTCTCATGTCCTTCACCAGCGGAAATAGTTTCTTTGGAGCTACCTTATCAACTACTTTGATAATCTTGAACACTTCAATTGGATCACTCTTTAATCTTTCAAACTGAAAGGACTGTGTGTTTTGTCTATGTCATCCTGTTATCATAATTTAATAATTATTAATTATTTAATCCACAGTATCATTCTGGACATGTACGCTGTCCAGGAGATTTCCTTGCCAATACATTAATCTGTTAATGCTGTGTGGGCATTGCCTGGTACAGCTGGCATGGGAAATGACCAGTGCAACATTTAGCCACAGAGTCGACAAATTGAGACTTGAAAGGAGAAATCTTGGGATCTTCCTGTGTGGACCTTGAGACCCATAGACTAGAAAATAAATGGTTTTATTCATCTTCCACCTCAGCAAAGAGAGACCCTTCCCCTGCTTTGCATCAGTGGGCGTTCCCTGGTTGAAAGCAATTCGCTGACAGGGTGTTCCTGCCACTAGCTGTAGCTATGTGGTTGGATACTGTAAGTAATACCATTTCTTTCAAACCCCCCAACATCCTGACCTCACTCAATTCATTCTCGAGATGTGGACATCATGGGTAGGGACAGTATTTGTGGCCCATCCTTCACCGGCCTTTGGTAAGCTGGTGGTGAGTTGCCGTCTTGATTTGCTGCTGTGTGGTCAAGGGATGGTTGCAATGTGATTAGGCACAGAATTGCAAACATTTGTCTTGATGATCATGAAGGAATGGCTGACTGATATCCTAGTCAGGAGGGGGTGATACTTCAGAACAAAATCTGGAGGCAGTGGTGCTTTCACAGGGAGTTTGGGATAAACAGAAACATGTGTACACACAGTCAAAATTAGAGAGATATTCACGGTGTAGAGCTTATTTATGATAGGCAATTTGTTAGATAGTAAGGCTGGTGCCTGAAAACTGTGGTGAGCCCCAGAATTAGGGTTTTCAATGGGCTATAGAGCCTGTTTCATCAACTATTACAATTCAAATGGGATCATGTTGATGCTAGCTAGCTATTCCCTTATGTTGTAATGGACACCATTTAACTTTGAGCACCTTCAAATTCTTTGATCTCCTTCCCATTTCTCACTGTGCAACTTCAAAATTCCGTCTTTCGCATTTGAAGTAAATCAGGACAAATGTTGTATGTGCATCTCTGCTATTTATAAATGAAAGTGCTTCATAATTGACCACTACCCACACAATATCTCGTGTGTAAGTTATGAAAAAAACCTTTGGTTTGGAATTCATGAGCAGGAAAGGTAACTGGCTTGTATAATTCTGAAGTTCACAGTAATACCTCTTGTCCAGCCTGGGTCTAGGGAGCGATGAATAAAGAAACATAAAGGCATTGGTGAGTGTTAACATGCACTGAGACACCTTTACAACAGAACAAGATCGGGACAATAAACGAGAAATTACAAGTGCCAGGACATGGAACACAGTAGACAGGGTGGAATGGAAATGGGAACTGGATGGAAATTAGGGTCTCACCATTCCTTTCTGTGGTGGTAGTGGGGAGGGGGGTTGTGAGCGGAGCAACAGAAATCAAATGGGTGTTGAGTTTAACATCACAATCCCCCACCCCGCCACAACCCCAAACACAGTCCAACCTCTGCCAGAGAGTCCATGAGTAAATAAGCAGAGTGAACCAGGAACAGTCCAACCTCACCTGTTGATTTATGTTGAGTCACACACTGATCTCAGTTGGGATATAACTGGGATTGGTCGTGACAGTCCCAGATTTGATAGGAAGAGTAGAAAAGGAATGTATCAATTTTTGACCTCACTTCCGATTGTTGTATCAGGAGCTGTGTTTGGGTCAGTTCTACGAGAATATGTGTTTCTGAGGACATTTTGAAAGTTGAGACATTGAGAACTAAGTGGCTCTCAGCTTCTCTTTAAAACTACTGCCTTGCAGAAATAAATACGTAGCTTTGAACTGTCCTTTGATGTGTGATGGGTGCAGTATCAAAATGGCCTTGTTACTGCAAAAACTGATTGCTCTTTTCCTCCTTGCTGATATAAATAGTCTGTCGACTGCCAAATCTCTCACCTCTTTCTACACCCATGTGTTCGCACAAACGCTTGTAAGTTGGAAATACAGTCAACTATAATTCTCTTTTACTATTTTAAAACATGAAGTTTTGTTAGGTATAAAACAAAAATAGAAAATGCTGGAGAAACAGAGTTAGCATTTTGAGTACAATATGACTTCTTCAGAACCTTCCATTTTGTCTCTCCACAGATGCTGCCAGACCTGCTGAGTTTCTCCAGCATTTTCTCTTTTTAGTTCAGATTCCCAGAATCCGCAGTAGTTTTCTTTTAATATAAGCATTGTTAATTAGTGGTTTAATATAAAGATTGCTTGCCTGAAGGTTTAGCACTTAAGATTTATTCCTCAACTGGTCAAATTAGAAAAAAGTCTTTTAATATCTAGGTGATATTATATTAGAACTCTTGTTGTCCTGAAGATTCTGGGTGGTGTCTTTAACTATAAAAACAGAAAACAAATTTGTGCAGAAAACAAAGCATCTACTCAGACCGAAATAATCAGAGAAGGGAGACCCAAGGCTGTGCCTGAACACAGAACTTGCTGCACCTATTATTTTCTATTAAATTGATGTTTTTCACGTGCCAACATTTATTGCTTATCCCTAATTAACCTTCAATGAAGTTTGACAAAATCAACCGAAATGCTGAAAGTTTCTTCAGGATTATCAGAAAGAGTTTCTGTACATAGCTGCTCACCATTAGCTGGACAGTCAGTTCTGAGTTTATTTAGAGGGATGAATGGATGACAACAAGTCCAGTGACTGATAACCGGTTGGAGTGAGCTGGGAGGTTGCTGGAGGAGGATGGTGTGATGGTGAGAACAACATAAGATTTGGGATGTGGTTAAGGTTACATCGTAGCCTAGTCTCCAACATAAACCAGGACTAATAAACAGGCAGGATGAAAGGACAATCGGTTTTTTTGGTGGCAACAGGGCAGGACAAGGCAAGAGGGAGAAACATGACTGTAAAATAAGGCTTAAGATGGCAAGGTACAGTGGGCTCCATCTGCGCAGTATCCTGCTTTAACTTTATGACGATCCCAGTGCTGTGGGTCAAACAGCACAGACTATGGAACATAATGTGGAAAATTATGAAGTTATGCATTTTGGCAGGAAGAACAAACGAGCTGAATATTATTTAAATGGAAAGAAAATGCAGGAAGGCACAGCACAGAGGGATCTGGAGGTCATTATGTATGAATCATAAAAAGCTAGCATCTACATCCAACAGGAGGGGCTCTTGTGCTGCAGTGACAATGTCCTTACCTCTAGGCCAGGAGACCTGGATTCAATTCCTACCTGCTCCAGAGATGTGTTATAAACTGTCTGAATGGGTTGGTTAAAAATACGTCTACAAGTTCAGCGGATAATAGGGAAGGCAAGTGGACTTTTGGCTTTTATTTCAAAGGGAATGGAGTGCAAGAATAGTGAGGTCCTGCTAAAATGATATAAGGCATTTGACCTCACTGAGAATCCTGTGAACAATTTTGGTTGCTTTATTTAAAAAAAAATACTGTCACTGGAAGTGGTCCAGAGAAGGTTCACCAGGCTGATATGGGTATGGACGGAGTATTTTACTTGGATTGGTTGAATAGATTGGGCCTGTACTCATTGGAGTTTAGGAGAATGAGAGGCAACCTTACTGAAACATATAAGATTCTCAGGGGACTTGACAGGGCAGATGCTGAAAGGTTGTTTCTCCTTGTGGGAGAGTCTAGGACCAGAAGGCATCATCTCAGAGTAAAGAGTTATTTAACTCAGAGATGAGCAGGAATTTCTTTTTCAGAGGGCAGTGAATCTGTGGAATTCTTTACCACAGAGGACTGTCGAGGCTGGGTAATTAAGTATATTGAATGCTGAGATAGACAGATTTTTAATGTGTATGGGAATAGAAGATTATGGGGTAAAAGGCAGGAAAGTGGAGTTATGGATTAGCAGATCAGTCATGATCTCAATGAACAGTGGAACTGGACCTGATGGACCAAATGGCCTACTTCTGCTTCTACTTCTTTATGGTCCTATAGACTTATTAACCTTTAGCATGTGAGGCAAGACTGGGCTGGGCCCTTTAAATTTATACACTAGGATCAGTGAGTAAAGAGAGCTGAATGTTTAAATGCCTCTTAAAAACAGATGAACACTGACACTGTTAGTGCTTTATATTTTATGGATATTTTTTAACTAGCTTGTTGCACCTCGTATAAATGTCCTGCCTTCATTTCTGTTAAACTTTAGTTCAGAGCATCTGAATATTTTGTGGGGCACTTTGCAGTACCGCTCAAAGCTCAGGTACATTCTGGTTAAGTTGCAGACATTTGAAATCACTGCGGCTAACAAACCTTGCTGTTCCGATTTCGAATATATCCCTCATTAAGATGACAGCGTTAACTGGACTGATGATCCAATCTTTGTGGGTGGGCCATTGACCAAGATTGAACAAACTCACTTCACAGTTGGTAAGTGAATGTGGTCTGCAGTATTTCCTCCTCACCCTTCTCCCTGCCAACGTGTGGAAATATTGACTTTTCTGCAGGATGATGTGGAGTTTTGGGGTTGGGATGATACACATGTGAGTATAATGTCTGCAGCTTCTGATGTCTCACTTTTCCTGTATGGTCCTTTACGTCAGGCAGATCTTAAAGTACGTTTTTGATGGGTTCCAATGCTTTGAGACACAGGGAGAAGGGCTGAGCTTATAGGGACATTCTAGGAGAGCAGATAGAACCCAATTCTTGGATTTGGCGGATTGAGTTATCATGGACCCCTGTGGAATAAGTTCAAGGATCAGTGGCCTTTGGTGAGGTGTGTCCCTCCGGGGGAGGGAGGAGAAGGAGCACAGTGTGGAGTGGGGTCTCAATTCTAACAAAGAAAAGTCAATTAGATAAAAGCAATAACCTACAGGTATCCGTTGTCGTCTTGCGAGGGCCTGTTTTCTTCTGTAGTCTTAACTGAAAGGAGGAGAGGAAAACAAAAGGTGTAAATATGTTAAGAACAGCAAAGAGAAGGCAGAACTTGCACCTTGATAGCATCTTTTTACAATCGCAAAGCACTTTAGAACCAAGGACGGACTTTTAAAATGTAGACCTTGTTCTAATGTTGGAAACACATGGCAGCCAATTTACGCCCAGCATCTCCCACAAACTGTGATGTGACAGTGACCAGGGAATCTTTTTTTTTTATGATGTTTGTCCAAGAGGTAAGTATTGGCAAAGACACCAGAGAGGTCTCACCAGTTTCTCTTCAGTAGCTGCAAATGGAATCTTTTAGATTCACAGCAGCAGCACGTTCCTGCGAGAATGAAGGATAGGTATGGCAAATTACATGAACCTTGGATGACCAGGGATATTATGACCTTGGTCAGAAAGAGAAAGAAAGCAGACATAAGGTCTAGGAGGATAGGAATTGACAAAGCCCTTGAAATATATAAGGAAAGTAGGAAAGAACTTTAACAAGGAATTAGAAGGGCTACAAGGGGTCATGAAAAGTCATTAGCAAGCAGGATGAAGGAAAATCCCAAAGGATTTTTATACAAAAAAAGAAGCAACAGGATAGCTAGGGAAAGGGTTGTCCACTCAAGGATAAAGGAGGGAATCTATGTGTGGAGCCAGAAGAGGTAGGTGAGGTCCTAAATGAACACTTTGTGTCAGTTTTCACCAAAGAGAAGGAATTGGTGGAGGATGATCTCAGAGAAGGGAATGTCGAATTTCTAAGCCAAGTTGCTGTTGAAAAAGAAGAAGTATTGTGCGTCTTAAAAAGTATTAAGGTGGATAAGCCCCTGGGTCCTGATGGGATTTATCCCGGAATATTGAGGGAAGCAAAAGAACAAATTGCTTGAGCATTGACAGACATCTTTGTATCCTCTTTGGCCACAGGTGAGTTCCCGGAGGACTGGAGAATAGCCAATGTTGTCCCATTGTTTAAGAAGGGTAACAGGGATAATCCAGAAAATTACAGGCCTGTGAGTCTCATGTCAGTGGTAGGGAAATTATTGGAAAAGATTCTCAGGGACAAGACCTACATGCATTTAGAAGCAAATGGACTTATTAGCAATAGACAGCATGGTTTTGTGTGGGAGAGGTCGTGCCTCACTAACTTGATTGAGCTTTTTGAGAAGGCGATGAAGATGGTTGATGATGAAAAAGCAATTGATGTTGTCTACATGGACTTCAGTAAAGCCTTTGACAAGGTGCCTCATGGCAGACTGGTACACAAGGTAAATTTATGTGATATCAGGAGTGAGCTGGCAAGATGGATATGGAACTGGTTTAGTCATAGGAGACAGAGAGTAGCAGTGGAAGGATGCTTTTTGGAATGGAGGGCTGTGACTAGTAGTGCTCTACAGGGATCAGTGCTGGGACCTCTGCTGTTTGTGATCTGCATAAATGATTTGGAGGAAAACGTAGCTGGTCTAATTAGTAAGTTTGTGGATGATACAAAGTTTGGTGGATTTGTGGATAGTGAGGAGGATTGTCAGAGGATACAGCAGGATATAGATCAGGTGGAAATGTGGGCAGAAAAATGGCAGATGGAGTTTAATCCAAACAAATGTGAGGTGGTGGATTTTGGAAGATCAAGTCAGGTGGAAATTATAGAGTTAATGGCAAAACACTTAGGAGTATTGATATGCACCCGGGCAACCTGGGTGTGCAGGTCCACAGATCACTGAAGGTAGCAGCGCAGGTAGATAAGGTAGTAAAAAAGGTCTATGGCATGTTTGCTTTTATTGGAAGAGGCACAGGGTATAAGGATAGAGAGTTATGCTGCAGCTTTATTGAACTTAGTTAGGCCACACTTGGAATATTGCCGACAGTTCTGGTCACCACACTACCAGAAGGATGTGGATGCTTTGGAGAGGGTACAGAAAACTTTTACCAGGATGTTGCCTGGTATGGGGGATTTTAGCAATGAAGAAAGGTTGGATAGAGTTTTGGGTTTGTTTTCACTGGAATGCAGGAGGTTGAGGAGCGAGCTAGTAGAAGTTTATATAATTGTGAATGGCATGGATAAAGTGGAAAGTATGAGACTCTTTCCCAGGGTGGAGGGGTCAATTACTAGGAGACACAGGTTCAAGGTGCAGGAGGGAGAAAGTTTAAAAGAGGTGTGTGAGGCAAGTTTTTCACACAGAGGGTGGTGAGTGCCTGGAACACGCTGCCAGAGGAGGTGGTGGAGGCAGACACAATAGCAGCATTCAAGAAACAACTGGACAAATACATGAATAGGAAGGGAATAGAGGGATCCTGTAAGTGAAGACAGTTTTAGTACAGAAGGGCAAAATGTGTCGTTGCAGGCTTGGAGGGGCGAAGGGCCTGTTCCTGTGCTGTACTGTTCTTTGTTCTTTGTTCACTGGAGGCAGAAGAGTCTTCATTTAAAGGTTCATTGAAAACAGGACACCTCCAACATGGCATCTCACCCTCATGTCCCTGGCTTGGGATTGGAAATGAGTACCACCAATTGAGCCACAGGTTAGCACTCGCAATAAAGGTGGGAAAAAAGAAGGGGGATAAAATTACTTCCCTGACACACATTTCTCTCACCATCACACCCAGCCCACCCAAACATGACCACAACCCCTCCCAAATGTTCAGATGGGCAAAAGTCAGGCAGAGCACACCCGATGTGGGCTATCCCTGACCCAGTAGAAGGTCACCTGAATATCAGGTTACCATGGTCACCAGCCCAGACAAGACTGTTTCAATATGGAGGCCACCTATTTAGGATGGAAATGAGGAGACATTTCTTCACCCAAAGAGGGGTGAGCCTGTGGAATTCATTACCACAGGAAGTAGTTGATGCCAAAACATTGAATGTATTCAAGAAGCGGCTAGATATAGCACTTGGGGCAAATGGGATGAAAGGTTATAGGGAGAAAGCAGGATTAGGCTGTCGAGTTGGACGATCAGCCATGATCATGAAGAATGGTGGAGCAGGCTCGAAGGGCCGAATGGCCTCCTCCTGCTCCTATCTTCTATGTTGCTATGTTTCCCTGTGAGGGCTTGAGTCCAAAGTCATTCCTGGAATGTTCTGCTGGCTTTGACAGTTTCATCCAACTGTCTCTCCTCCTGAAAAGAGAACAGATAGTTGGACATCCCCATCTCCAATGCTCCCACCTTTTGGAATTCTCCATTCCAGAGTGCCGGAGTGCCCAATCTGAGAGCTTTGCTTGGATACTAAAGGATTGGAGAAAAAGCGTGGGAAAAGTGAAGGTAGACAATCAGCCATCATCTTATTGAACAGCGGAGCAGGCTTGAGGGGCCGAATGGCTAAATCCTGGTCCTATTTTCTTACGTTCAGCCTCTGTCTTTCATTCCCATGGATAGACTGAGAAAATTGGGCTGTTCTTCTTGATGAAGAAGAGATTTGATAGAGGTGTGCTCGTAAAAGGTGTACTCAGAATAAAGAGGGAGAAGTTATTTCCATTTGGTCACTATTACCATACAATTGCAATTCTCCCTTTTGGATTATTGTTTTGGAGATTGTCTTTTGGTGTGTTCTTAGATTCTAAGTTCCTATATTTAAACTACTTGAGTATTGCTGAGAAAAGGATACATTACCAAAGCTTTTCATCATGGACTAATCAGGCCAAATGCAAAAATGCCACATTTCAAACAAGCAATCACACCAAGTTACACGACAGGGGAAAATTGGTTGACTCTAATTGGTTGCAATGTTGCTACAAAGAAAGTAGCTCCATGGCAAAATGTCCACCAATCAGAGTCAGCTTACCAACCATCAATGTACCTATTCCTTTGTGGCATAAATTGTTGCGATCATATGAAACACGGCACTTGCATTTGTCCAGATGAAGAGAAGGTGAAAAGTTTCAGCAACATGTCTCTCTTCAGCAAGGTTAAATGTGAAAGTGCTTTTTCTTTCATGATGAAGATGGTGATCCTGCTGAGTGTGGGCCCCCAGTCAGGGGAAAGAGGGGCAGCATTGTGTTAGAGCACTTTTCCTACACCTTCCCCATCTGGAACAAGCAGGTGTTATCCTGAATAGGCTGACTCAGTCACAGGTGCCACTGCTCAGGAACACCACTGTCCCAATACAGATGTCCAATGACCATTTATTGCTTGTTGGCAGATTCTTGTCAAGAGCTCCCACCTTCACAGCCCTGATCCTGTTACCAATTCTCCATCAGACTGACCAAACGGACCCTGGAGGAAGCCCACACTTGACTTTGTTTAACATTGGGATCCTTCATTGTCCGCATGATCTTGACTTGTTGCTGGCCGGATTTCGGTCACATGTCCAACCATGATGACAATGATGTGACCCTCATAACCTTCTTCCACCCTCAGAGCCAGTGAGATGGACAGTCTTCCTTTGACTTTTCTGCTGTCAAGGAATTTTTGGACCGCGTTTTGTCTGGCATGGCACTCTCTCTCCCTGAAGTACCAGGGGCATGGGGGTTGCTTGAGGAATTGCTGTACTACAAAACCACATCATATGGTCAATCCATGAAGGGACAATGATGGCATGGATGGGGAATCAGGGGGTACTGGTATAAGGCTATTAACACAAGTAATAATAACATGAAGAAAAGAGTTTTTTTACTGCAACACTTGGTATCATTAGGCTCTGGAATGCAGTGCCTGAGAGCGTGGTGCTGTGTTGTTGGGGAGGGGGTGGGTTGCAGTCAGTTAGCTCAGTCAGCTGGATGGCTGGTTTGCAATGCAGTGTGATGGCAATAGCATGGGTTCAATTCTCACACCAGCTGAGGTTACATGAAGGTCCCACTTTCTCAAACTCTCCCCTCAACTAAGGCATGGGTGGCCCTCAAGTTAAACCACCACCAGTCATCTCTCTCCAGTGGGAGAGAGCAGCCCTGTAGTCTGTGGTCCTTTGTGGCTATGACAACTTTAGGTCAAGGCAGGTTCAATCTTGGCTTCAGAAGAAGGTACCCAGATAATTATTTGAAAATAAAACACTGTTCAGGAAAAGAAAGTAGAGGGGTGGCAGTAGCTGAGCTGCAAAATTGAGAACTGGTATGAACAGAGTGGGCTGAATGGCCTCCTTCTGTGCAGTAACATTTAATGATTCCACACATTTGTAGGTTGCACACTCTCCAATGATGTAGAGGACTGGAGGCCTCAGTGAATGAGATAAACAATGCAAGATGTTACTCCTCATTCCTGTCCCTTTGAAACCCATGGTCACATGCCAGACATTACAAATGCCTGTGCCTAGCACTCACCTCATGCAGGTGTTAGAAATAACCATAAAACCATTCAGGTTGGCAATCTTGTGGCAAGGATCAAACCCCAAATTTTGCATCCAGATGTCAGTGTAATCTGAGTGCAGAATCATTAATTACCCCTCTCATCACTCCTCCAAATTCTCTACCGAGTTCCATACCAAACCTTTCGAATTTGACTGAATCCATCTCTTTAGTTTTCAAATCGTTGACAATTTCTTCACCAAATTCGACCTGAAGAGGCTGAGTCTATGTCGCGTGGGACTATGGTCACTCTGCGGTTAGCACAGAGAATGTGGGCTCGGGTTTCTGAGCGGGCTCACTAGTCATTGGCCATCGATGGAAGGGGTGTGATGAGACGTCCCATTGGCTTCCCAATCTGCCCCTCCCTTTGTTTCTACTCCCACCCCACCCACCCCAAAGGTGGTCACTGTCCTGGCACATGCACAAGGTTATGCCAGGGAGGTGAGGGCACTAAGTCTGTTTTGGTTTGTTGTCAGGACACAGGAAGATATTGTCGAAGGGGTGTTGTCACTGGGAGTAGTAAACAAGGATCCCAGGACGATGCCCCTAAGTCCCTGTGTTCAAATAATACCTGATAGAATTTAAATTCAATTAAGAAGCCTGGAATAAAAAGCTGGTGGTCAGCGATGGTGACCATGGCAACTGTTATTTATTGCCATAAAAAAAACCTGTCTTGTTCGCTAATGTCCTTAAGAGAAGGAAATCTGCCATCCTTACCTGGTCTGGCCTACATGTGACTTACAGCAACATATTTGACTCTTAACTGTCCTTTGCCGACGGCCTTGAGCCTTAATCTGTTCCAGGGCAATTATGGATAAGCAACAGGTGCTGGCCTTGTCAGCACCTACACACGTCCCATTAAAAAATACTTCGAAATGATAGGAGGCTTAAAACTTTGCAGTTTAACACGAATCCTGACACTAACCCGAACCCTGACCCTAACCTTAACCCTAACTCTAACCCTAACCCTATACTGAGGCCAGTCTGAATGGGAGAGTGGTTCCCTTCCAAATGGGAACCCCAGGCCCTCTTCAACTGGGAACACTAGGTCCTCTCCCACTGGGACCACCACATTCTCTTTAACTGGGACCACCACACCCTCTCCCATTGGAACCACCACACCCTCTCCCAATGGGACCACCACATCCTCTTTAACTGGGACCACCACACCCTCTCCCACTGGGACCACCACACTCTCTTCCACTGGGACCACCACACCCTCTTCAACTGGGACCACAACACCCTCTCCCAATGGGACCACCACACCCTCTCCCAATGGGACCACCACAATCTCTTTAACTGGGACCACCACACCCTCTCCCAATGGGACTACTACATCCTCTCCCATTGGGACCACCACATCCTCTTCAACTGGGACCACCACACCCTCTCCCACTAGGACCACCACACCATCTCCAATTGGGACCACCACACCCTCTCCCACTGGTGCCACCTCTTTCTCTTCAACTGGAACCACCACGCCCTCTTCTACTGGGACCACCACACCCTCTCCCACTGGGACCACCACACCCTCTCTCACTGGAAACACACCCTCTCCCACTGGGAACACCAGGCCGTCTCTCACAGGGAACAGCAGGGCCTCTCTCACTGGGAGTCCCAGGGCCCCTGGTGCAGGTCCACCTTCCATTTCACATTGGGGTCTCTTACCTGGGTATTTGCCTCCTCTGCTCCTCTTTATGAAGCACACAATCAGCAGAATCAGCACCAGAAGCGCCACAGCACACATCAGGCCAATGAACCAGCCCTGTGTTGCGATGTCCACATGACTATTAGTGAAAGCTGCAAGAAAATAATTTCAGGACATAGTTATATTGGAGAACCTGCTTCAAACACATGGGCCAACCTCACCTGAGAAACAACACCAGCCCAACTTGCAGTTATATCTGTCACTCAAAGCTTTTTGCACGTTTTGATGAAGTTTGAAAGAGTTGCAAAATTATGTTTGCTAAAATTCAACTTCTACCTAAATATTCCTTTTGTTTTCTTAAATGTCACTCTTTCATAGTCTGCCCCTCTCTAATTAATCCCGATCTCATACAATTCAGTCAGCTGCTTCCACACTGTGGTCTGTAGCTGGCTGTTGGATGTGTTGGGAGTTTGGGTGGAGGGTTCTTCCTGAAACTTACCTGCATTATTTTTGGAGCAGAAGCACTGGACCTTTGTTCATACATTTCCCCCCGCTGAGGTGGAGATGAGGAATTTGCTCCAGCCGCTCCTCTCATAATGTCCTCCACGAATTACATTGTACCCCATTGCCCAGAGGGAGCATTGCCAATCATAAGGTCCTCAAAAAGGTTAGGTCCTCCAGTGTCGTGAAACCCTCTAACAACATGAGCTTCTCCAGTGGAATGAGGTCCTCCAGAACCATATGGTGCGAGATCAAGCAGGTCCTCCAACACAATGAGAATCTCCAACGCCATGGAGTCCTCCAGCACCATGTGGTCTACCAAGACAGTGTGGCATCTCAAGCAGTGGCCTGTTTGAGATCAGTTTACTACGTAGAGACACAGAGCTTGCGTGTGGAGTCCCTGTCTCTGTCAACATATAACTCTGTCAACATTTGCTTTATCAACTGGAACATCGGGGAGCTTATTAGTTCAACGACTACCACATTTATTCTGATTTCACAAGAGAATTGCAACAATGAATAGGTCAAGAGATAGTAGGAACTGCAGATGCTGTAGAATCTGAGATAACAAGGCGTAGAGCTGGATGAACACAGCAGGCCAAGCAGCATCAGAGGAGCCGGAAGGCTGACGTTTCGGGCCTAGACCCTTCTTCAGAAAAGAAGGGTCTAGGCCCGAAACGTGAGCATTCCTGCTCCTATGATGCTGCTTGGTCTGCTGTGTTCATCCAGTTCTACACCTTGTTTTCAATGAATAGGTCAACACTGGCAGTGCTGGGACTAACTAAATTCCACTCGAAATATATCATCAACACAAACAATCTGCACTGCGGGTTTCACATCAAACTATAAGTGCAATGTATAATGAAACCACCAGATGGTGGTAATGTACAGAAACCAGAATAAAATTGTCCCAGCAATTCAAACAGCCAATATCAGGGGGAGCAGTTTGGAGTAAAGCAAAATATGTTAGATATCAGTAAGGAGTATCCCAGCTTTGGAACATGATGAGTACTAGGGTTGCCAAATCCCAAGGACTGTCCTGTCCTGGAAGTTCCAGTAACTCCCCCAGACATGGCTGTGAACTTCAATATTCCACAAAAACACAGGGGCATTAACAAATGTGATGCGCCTTTTGCAAAGAAAATTCGGTAAATTTGGAAAATATTGGTGATAGGGGTGTCAGCCAGAGATGGTTTGATCTTGCAAACCGGAGCAAGTCAGGAAATCATGTGATAAAGCCTCTAGCAGAACATCCAACATGATTGGCAACCCTAGCTGGACAATGCGGTTGCACAGCCCAAACATGCAGTGCACAAACAAGGTATTTGTTTGCAGCAAGAGAGTGGGGTGGGGGTGTCAAATGTAGGGGTCAATGGCCAACACACAGCAAGCTGCAGCTCCAGATCCACGTGCACGCACACACACACACACATACACACAAAGACACACAAAACACAATGCATGCATAATATATGCACAGTGAACAACCGCGCCATGTGAAGTAGCATTCCAAGTGCAAAAGGTCCAAAGCTAGCTGGGGAACACCCTAGATTTTCATTCCTGCATTCAGAGAGCACCAGCAACATTCATCAGGAACTAAGTCACTGCAACAAATGTTTCTCGCACAGTAGCATTTACTTTAGGATCTGGTACATAATAAGGTAGCCACACGCCACACCAGTTTGGCTGTTAGAAAGTGCCGAGTATTAGCTACTGGTGTGGAATAAGGACAGCATCGCCTCAGTCGAAATCAGGTGATCAGTGCTGAGGAGAGAGACACATTGCTGAAGCTTTGCATTTTGCACTCATTGGGACAAATGCCAAGTTTCAAACTGCCTCAGCATTTTATACTACTGGAGCAAAGATTGGCAACTGGGAGCAGGAAGGGTAAGGGAATGGAATTTGCTGAGTTGCTCTGACAGAGATCCAGTATTGACTTGATGGGTGCAATAAACTCAACCTGTGAGGTAATAGCACCATGATTCCAGGCAGGGGGACCTAATCTGCCTTTATAGAGAGGATTCCTCCTGAGGTCCAGGATCAACCTGTGCCATCTTGATCTGGATCTCCCAGTAATCCATCAACTGATGACATAGCCTTGACTGCCAATGCAACTGACTTTCCGGTTACAGAGGCTCAGGTGGGGATCTCAAGCACAAAAATCTGGGTGTCTCTACAGAAACAAAGACCAGGAATCCTTTCAGCTCATCTGTGCATCGTTCTGTTGGATCCCATTCACAAGTCCAACAGCTACAGGAATGGGCTGCCTGCCTAGCTGAACCCCCTATAATGTTGCCATTGCATGGACAGAGACTCTAAGCAGCCCAATAACATTCAGATGCGGGAGACAGGCAATCTTCTACATTAAAAGAAAATACCAAGAGGCCATGCACAGTCAACGGAGTGTGACAGCATGCAAACTTTGTGGATGAATGGCTGACTCATCCTGATTCCCATGCTTTACAGCTTCAGCAGCCAAAAAAATTACAGGATGCAGTTGAAGATCGATGTGCAAATATTGACATGCATCTGGAGTTGCACTCCAGCCTCACCTGGGCTGGTCTCAATGGTGCTGGTGTTGCTGGTAACTGTTGGGAACAGGGTGGAAAACACCCTGACTTTGTACAGCGTGCCAGGTGCTAGACCCAGGAGCCGAACAGCATTCTGACCTGCTTTGACACGTTCTTGCTTCATCGTGCCATTACCTGTGGGAAGTGTATGAGGTAGACAAGAATGTGGGTCAACCTTCTGGAGACAAGCTCAGCAGGCAAGGAACGCTACAACCTGACAAATATATCAGTGTCTTGGGTGGCAGTGCCAAGGATCTCAGGTATAATGGGGATAAGAAACAGAGCCGAGCTCCCTTGACTCTGCGCCAATCCAGGGGGTCAGCATTCATTGCACCAGTGTAACACATCAGCCAGCTTAAGTGGGGAGTATTTCTGTGTAAACTGGGTTCAAGGAAGTGGGTGGTGGTGAAGATTGGAAGGACGAGGAACGGAATGTTGTTTGCGAGGTCTCCCAACACTCATGTTTGTTACTCACAATAGAGAGTGTAAACTCATACTCCCATCCCAGTTAGTGCTGAATGAAAAGCAGATGAGCGTGGTGGGCTCTTGGCCAGGGGAGCCTGGAGCGAGGCTGTCTGAAACCATCTCGTGCCACACTCCCTTCCTGTGGTCAGATGTGGGACTGGGGAGACCATCTCTTTCCGTATGGACCACATTGAGGATTTGGGAAGCTGGCAGTCCATGGAAGCCCATGTGAACCAGTTACTAGCCCGAATGGTCTTCACATCCTGACCCCCTCTGTCCAGCTGGTCCCTCTGTGCTGGGCACACATGAGAAGAAAGGAGCTGAAATTCCAGCCAAAGGGAAGGCTGTTTTCCTGAGGGAGGAGGGCACAGGTTGTAGAAGGTGGGGGAGCACAGTTGCTCCAAGCTCAAACTCCTGACAAACATACACGTGTCGCTGGGTTTTCTGGTGAAAACGTAATCAATAACTTCAGAGCTTCACAGACACTGTACTCCAGTCCAGCATTTCCCAGTCTCAACCTTTCCTCAGATTTCTATTCCATTCTCCTCCCAAGAGACCCTTTTCCTCTTCAGTCTTCAGCCCACTCTAGTGTAACACTCGCTCCTAACCTTACCCTTTTCCAACTCCTACTCCCTTGTAATAATCCTCTACTGAGTCCATTTCTCCCATCCCTTCCATCAAACTCCTCCCATCCAGTATCTCCCACATTCCTGATCATCCCTTCCTGCCCCTCTCCCTCATCACGTATCTGCTTTGGTCTTGTTCTCCCTCAGAATGTCACCACTCATCACCCGCTCCAGCCGCGGGTGATCTCTGGAGACAACTCACTCTGCACCGACTCCCCGCACCCCCCAACACCCCCCACCACCGCGCATCCTCCCCACAACCCTCATGGAGGGAGTGCTGTGACTGTAAAGTTCTGAATGAACCTTAAACCGTCTACCCCCACTATCTCAGATGAAGACAATCAATGGAGCAGGAAGAGAAGGGCAAAAACCTCTGGCACCTCTCTGGATGGACAATGTCCATCTTCTGCTCCCTGATCTCCGTTACACAATGGCTACCCCGACTGACAGCTATAGGGGCAGGTATCAAGTTTTCTGACACAAGTGTTGTTGATACCTTCAGAGCTTCACAGACAAAGCGCTCCACTTCAGCCTGCCCCCTCCCCGTGTCACCCCTTCCCTAGACACTGCTTCTCCTTCTTCCAAGAGTTCCTTTTCCCCTCCAATCTCTTGCTCTCCAGTGTAACCGTAACCTCTATGCTTAACCTTCTGATCCTCTCTTGAGTCTGTCCTATCCGTCCCCTCACCTGATGTGAACTCAACATTATATCGGTGCTTACTGTGAATGTATTCAACTGTAAACATTGCCATTTCCCTCGGGAAGGTGTGACTCCACGTGATATTGACGGAGTCATTGCCTGCTGACGTAGTGAGATTCCATATTCTACCATGAGCTTCCACTAAGTAGGCATCAAAAAGAAAGTTACTGGGAGCCCAGCAAAGATACAACAGGGGATGCAACAATCATTTGGTCCCCAACACCCTCCCACTTTGAACATCCTTTCCAATCCAATTCCCCCAGTACGCAGTCACAGCGCACCCCGGGACAATCACCACTCGAACAGCAATGAAGACTGAGATAACAAGGTGTGGGGCTGGATGAACACAGCAGGCCAGGCAGCATCAGAGGAGCTGGAAAGCTGACGTTTCGGGTCTGGACCCTTCTTCTGAAGGGTCAGCTTTCCTGCTCCTCTGATGCTGCCTGGCCTGCTGTGTTCCTCCAGCTCCACGCCTTGTCATCTCAGACTCCAGCATTGGCAGTTCCTACTATCTCTGAATGAAGACTGATACATGCCTTTATCTTTGGCCAAGTATTTTAAGCATTCAACCACAAAGGGCCTTGTAGTGCGTTACAGCTCACTCAGAGCGTCCAAGTTGCTTTGGCAATGTGCCTTTTTACCTGGACCTATTGACAGTGATGGTAGAGGCTCCAACTGCTTCACAACACACTGCTAACCAGGAATCACTCCCACTCTTACACACTTCCATTTGCATATGTAAGCTGGATTTACAAATTCATAATCGGCCTGTTTGGCTGCATCATGAGGCAGTTCAGAGAAGAGTCACTAGGATGATCCTTGCTATGGAGAGATTGCCTTATGAGCAAAGGCTAAATAGGTTGGGGCTCGACTGATTGGAGTTTAGAAGAATGAGAGGTAATCTCATTGAAACAGATAGGATGACAGGGTAAATGCTGAGAGGATGTTTCCCCTTATGGGAGAGTCTAGAGCACAGAGCGTATAGTCTCAGAATAAAGGGGTGCCGATTTGAGACTGAGATGAGGAGACATTGCTGCTCTTGGAGGGTTGAGAGTCTTTGGAACTCTGTGCCACAGAGAGCTGTGGGAGGGAGAGCCCTTCTGCATATTTAAGACTGAGATAGATTCCTGATCAGGAGGGGAATCAAGGATTACGGGGAAAGGGCAGGAAAGTGGACATGAGGAATGTTGGATCAGCTATGGAATGGCGGTGAAGGCTTGAAGGGCTGAATGGCCTACTCCTGTTCCTTTTTTTTTAGTATGTCTATGTCTTGACCATCAAATCCTAGGGTGGGATTTAGGGGTTCTGGGTCTTGATGGGAAGACACAATCCACTGTACCAAAGCCTCAAGTGTATATGGCTTTGAAATCACTTATTAATTAGACCCATTATCTTTTGTTTACCCTGTAGCTCTGCAGTTGTTTTAATGTATACTCTATTCTCCAGTATTGAATCGAACCCTTTTAAGACACCAGTTGGGGAAAATACAAGGTTATGAGCCACAAACCGGATAACAAGATGAGAATAGATAGGTGCTTGATGCCTGGCACGGACACAATGATCCAAAGTGCCTTTTTCCATGCTGTAACAATTCCATGATTCTGTGAGATCAGAACAGCTGTGGGGTCTATAAAATCACGAGAGGCATAGATAAGGTAGATTGCCAACAGCTTTTCCCCAGGATAGGGGGGTCTAAAACTGAAGGGCGTTGGTTTAAGGTGACGGAAGCGTGGTGACCCTCAGGCCACCAACGGCCACTACTCCCTTTAACGGGACAGCAGCCCTACACACTGACTTTATTTTTATTCAATGTATTGGTACATCAGGAAACGTGGGTGGAATCTTGTGTCCTCACCTGCGGCCCGTTTTAGAAGCAGGGGTCACTGAATCAGGTGGGGATCACATCACCTTTCAGCCTCCATCACTGTAGCAGTTTACTTCTCCTTTCCACACAAATGGGTACTTAGTGGAAGGAGGTGTCCCGTGCAAATGACCTCAGCTGTAATCGAGGGAGCCATGGTGAGAGGGTGAGGTGCCAGCTGAAAGACATTTGCCCCCTTCCTCTGCTGTTGCTGCCCATCCCCCCAACTCCTTTCCTGTCATCACTCATTCAAGCCTGGGTACCTCCTTGATTCTAGGCCCTGGGGTGTGTGTAGTCCTGGCAGCAGCTGTTGCCTTCCCAGTCCCACTTCTGAGCACAAAAGGGCTCTAATTGTCAATAGGTTTTGGCAGGAAGGACAGTGCTGCCTCTTCTCTCCCTCTCCAAATGCCAGGAAAGGTATGCTATTGGTCAATTAAGTGCCTAATTAATACAAAATGCAATTGCCCTTCCTGTAAACAGACAACACAGTGGCTCTCTGAGTTAACAAGGTGTAGAGCTGAATGAACACAGCAGGCCAAGCAGCATCAGAGGAGCAGGAAAGCTGATGTTTTGGGTCTGGGCCCTTCTTCTGAAGGTTCAGCTTTCCTGCTCCTCTGATGCTGCCAGGCCTGCTGTGTTCATCCAGCTCTACACCTTGTTATCTCAGACTCCAGCCCAGGCACTTCCTTACTATCGCACAGTGGCTCTCTGCTGTGTTCTGCACCACAAAACTACCGTTAAAACCCTAAGAGTCACTAATGCCCTTCGCAGCATCAAAGGGCATCCCTGAAGTGGCCGAGCAGTTGTAAGGCATTTCAAATATAATTTAGATGGACAATTAATACCGGGCTTGCCAGCATCACATATCTTGGGAACTTCTAAAACGTGGCTTTGAAGCAGAGTTAATAATCTCCAGAACATTCCATCTTTCCTCACAAAAGGACTGCTGAGTGTTAATTCAAGTGTAAGTCAGCAGGGCAACATTTGGCTCCATGGGGGAATAACTTTCCTGTGATTTTTAACCGCTCATTCCTTTATTCTGTCTTACGGTGGCTTTAAACATTAGTCGAGGGCATAATGTACCAAAAATTCTATAAAAGAAGTGAGCTGTGGCATTTAACTGATGGAATCCACCTCAGGGTTCAAGATATTCTTCCACTTTTAGGAATAATATCACACTACATTCTGGCTGCTGAGAACAGAGAACTATTTACTAACAAGGCGTGGGGCTGGATGAACACAGCAGGCCATTTCCTGCTCCTATGATGCTGCTTGGCCTGCTGTGTTCATCCAG
>JAHRHZ010000028.1:31601316-31611955 GCA_024137785.1 Ginglymostoma cirratum | reverse complement strand
AGTCAGTGGTAGTGACTGGCGATGTTGTTTGTCCATTGCTGGCCAAAGTGAGTTGAGGTCCCCATTATGAATGTGCCTTGCTTTTCATCCCCATCCCATTCTTATTAATCACGAAGTGTAATGGAGGAACAGTCAGTCTACTTAGTGCGTTTAACTTCAGACCCTCTGGTTCTCCAATTGTAACAGACACCACAAGCCACTTTTTATAAAGAAATACTCTATTTTCTGCCAGTCCTTGGGGTTCGAATAGTGGAATGGGGTGTGGAGCTAGCAGTTACCAAGGAGCTAGTCTTGTTGTCCTCTTGACAGTTACTGCAGCTGGCATATTTTACTCTTTCTATTCTATATAATGAGGGTCCAGGATCTTGTGGTGCACTGGTGTAGCATCCCTACCTCAGAGTCAGGAAATCCAAATTCAAATCCCACCTGCTCCAGAGATGCACAATAACATCACTGATCACATTGATTAGAAAATATCTATTTTATGAGTGTCTAAAGAAACCAGATCACCCTGCGACTAGTTCTGTTTGTTATAACCAGTGCCCCATGTAGTTCCAATGTGAATGCAGGATTGTACAAAGACTGGACCATGTCACTGGGCTTTACATAAGATTCAGATGCACAGCTCAATGGATGAGTCTGTGACTAACAAGCAAACAAGAAAGGCTGCCCAGTTCCTGGAATATTTTAATGGGAACATGACGAGGCAGAATCCTCGCTGTGAAAGTGGGCCTGTAATGTTTTGGGACAACCATAGAACATAGAACAGTACTGCACAGCACAGGCCCTTCGGCCCTCAATGTTGTGCCGACCTATCATCCTACGAAGATCAAACTACCCTGCATACCTTACATTATACTATCCTCCATGTGACTTCTCAGGTTAGACAATGCATTTTAGGTGTGAGGCCTTGTTTAGAATCTGTGATTTAACTTGGAGTCAGACTAGTTTTGTTTCCAAAGTAGGAATTTATAAAATGCCTCCCAATCACGAACTTTGTTCTCAAACAATTCACCGCCTGTACCTCCTGACAGTACTTTACTTTCTCCACCATTATTTGCTTAAACCTCTGCTGCTGTTTGGGATCAAGTTCGTTCCCTTGTTGAAATATAGGCTTTTAACGTGTGGAGCCGCTGTTGTAAGATGTCTGTCTGTGTGACTGTGTTAAGGTCATCTCTTCAAATGGAAGGAAACCGCGAGAATTATAGTAATAAAAACACGATGAGGAACGGGTGGGGCCAACATTTGGTGCTGACATCCAAAAGCAGTTGTGATGGTCTCCTTACTTAATGCCTGCAGACTAATCAATTCTAAATGGGCACAGACCCAACACCGCTGTAATCTGGAACTTGCTCAGTGACCTCAGAGAGACCACGCGATGGCTGATGTGGGGAATGTAACAGAAGGGCAGGCACGATGGATCAGGTACTCTGTTTCATTCTGTTGTTCCCTTAAGGTCAAAAATCACACGACTCCAGGTTATTGTCCAACAGGTTTATTTGAAAACACAAGCGTTCAGAGGCTCGCTCCTTCTTCAGCTGTTAGTGAGAGAGGATGCTTCAGACACAGAATTTATAAGTAAAAGATCAAAGGGTCATACATGTGCCAAACAAACCTAAGATGGCTGTTAAATCTTTAATCGGTTAGAAAGGACATACAGGTTTCAATTGATTAACATGCAAGTCCCAGAACTTCTTTCAAGTCACCGCCCTGAGATAACTAAAGGTTTTATCAGTATATCAGAGGTGACATCTCAGGCCAGACAATGCATTTTAAGTGTGAGGCCTTGTTTAGAACCTGTGATTCAACTTGGAGTCAGACTAGTTTTATTTCCAAAGTAGGAATTTATAAAATGCCTCCCAGTGGGGAGATACTTCAGCGGTCAAGGAAATTCGTCCTCAGATCTTCAGGTAAACTTCCTCCAAAGTGGACTTCGGGATACACAACAACACAGTCACCAAGCACAGGCTGATTGCCAAGTTTGGTCCCCATGAAGACAGCCTCAACTGGGATCTTGGGTTCGTGTTGCACTACAGGTGACCCCACCACACTGTATACTCTCACACACACACACACTCTCTCTCTCTCTTTCTCTCCCACACGCACACATACACACACATGCATACACACTCTCTCTCCCACACACACTCTCTCTCCCACACACACTCTCTCTCTCACATACCAACACTCTCCCTCTCATGCGTGCGTGCGCGCGCACCCACACATACAGACACACAGACACACACAGACACACACACACACACACACAAATCAAGGGGGGGAATTTGAATTTGCAGATACGTTCTATTTTGTTCAAAAAGCATATAATTTGTAGACAGTAAGTCAATGTGGCATTTTATAAATGTCTACTTTGGAAATAAAACTAGTCTGACTCCAAGTTGAATCACAGGTTCTAAACAAGGCCTCACACCTAAAATGCATTGTCTGGCCTGAGATGTCACCTCTGATATACTGATAAAACCTTTAGTTATCTCGGGGCAGTGACTTGAAAGAAGTTCTGGGATTTGCATATTAATCAGTTGAAACCTGCATGTCCTTTCTAACCGATTAAAGATTTAACAGTCGTCTTAGGTTTGTTTGACACATTTGCATCAGCAGCATGACCCTTTGATCTTTTACTTATAAATTATGTGTCTGATGCGTCCTCTCTCACTAACAGCTGAAAGTAGGAGCGAGTCTATGAAAGCTTGTGTTTTTAAATAAACCTGTTGGACTATAACCTGGAATCGTGTGATTTTTGACCTTGTCCACCCCAGTCCAACACTGGCACCTCCACACATTGTTCCTTAGGGGCATTCCTCTGAGGTAGGATTGATGAGCGATTGTGGAGGTAGCAGAGAGAATCGCTGAACCCGACCTGGAGGTTCTTGGTGTTAACATTGGACACGCGGTGTGTAAAATCCTTCCTTTATCATCAGTCACAATCCTTCACCTTGATCTGCACGGACACAGCCACAGAAACTATCAACCACATGCAAACACTGCTGTAGATCCATCCCTCCGGGAACTCCAGCACCAAGAAAATCTTGTGACAAAGAACTCCTAAAAACCTCCAGGTCCCTGTGCTGACAAGAAGCTCTTACAGACTTTCCTATCACCCAATGTTACTGCACAGCCTTCCCTCACAGAACTGTACTAAGTCTATGCCAGCTGCAGTCCATGTGGACAGATTAGCATTGGTGCTGCTCTTTTGCTAAAGGGAGGATCAGGATGAATTTTGAATAGATATTTTTTAATTGACTAGCTCAGAGATACTATTATACACCTCGAGAGCAGGTGGGATTTGAACCCAGGCCTGCTGGCTCAGAGGTCAGGGCACTACCATTGCACCAAATGGACCTGCATAATGTTTAATGAAGTCAGGGTATATAATAAAGCTGGGGCAAGCAATGATGATGTACATATGGAGCTTGTGCACAGACAGTCAGTGTAGCCCAGTTATAATATACACTGTGTAGGCAATACCCTGGAATTTATTCTCTGCTCTTGGAAGGTAACACTGCTGCACAAAAAAAACGTCAAGTCTTTCTCTTGCAAATGTGATGCAAGAGGGGCCAACAGGATTTCGAAAGCCAAATGTTTACCATCCACATAGAAAATTGCGTACAGTATATATTATAACATAGATAGCAGATACTGAGAAGTGAGTTTAAGGCTCTGATCAAACACAAGACCTCAAACAATATTGACAAGTCTGGATGAACTTCATTTTTCTTGATTCCCAAATGCCACACTCTCAGTTTAGAGCCTTGCACTCTGTATTTTCTCCGGTATCTGTTTCTCTAGTAATGAACACAGTGCTCATTTTGACTTTTAAGCAGTCTCCTTTATCTCCCCCATCCCATTCTCCCATTACCTCCAATTGTTATTGCAATCTCAGGAGTAGGGGTGACTTCAGAGAGAAAGGCAAAGAGGGAAGAAAGGAAGGAAAAATTAGAAGACTACAGATTAAAAAAGGTAACAAGCACATATAGTCATAGAAATGAAAGATGAAGATTGAATCATTATCTTGCCAATAGCTCAATATTTATTCACCTCATTGTAATGGATCTTCACTGCATCATATGATGCAAACCCACTGTATTATATAACATTTGCTTTGACTGCTATTTCCCATAACCAATTGTAAATGGTCAATCAATGTATTTTCAGTGGTTGTTTCAGAGTCCTTCAGGGTATGTGCGCAATACTGATTAGCACCACCAACAGAAATAATAGACCAGGAATGCAGTACCAGCATCCCAAACTTCACAGCATGTACCACAAAAATAACCTGTGTATTTTACAGTAAGTCCTGGTGCTCATTGGTAGACCTGGTGCAGGTGTATGGGCTGAATAGCCTCCTTCTGTGCCTTCTGTGAAATCTAATCATGACAGACAGAGATTTTATCACAACTACGATATGCTTTTACAGTTTGCTTATCCAAAAACCCTGATTAAATTGAAGGCAGTAACCCAGTTTCAATTCCTTTATGCTACTCATGAATTTTCTGAATTGCTTGATTGGATTCCAGCCAGGGTTTCTGTCATTCTACAGTTAAATCATCTGAATTAGATTCACTCATTGTCTTTAATTTGTTACCAGATATTGATTAAATTGTGCTACAATCTTTGGTATTGGAGATTGCTGAACATTTCTAATTCCTCTATCAGTTCTGAGGAGGCTAAAATGACTGAAAGTTGATATTCCTGCTCTGGATGGGTTTGAAAGTCTATATCTACCCTGGTCCAAACTGGATGCAATCTCAACAACTTCTTGGAAAAGGTTATCACACAGACATGCTGACCTCACTTTGGTAACTGTCAACTGACCTGGAAAGAGGTGAAATCTTTGTCTGTGGCCCTCACATGGCTGGGGTCAGAGGATGGTGTCGAATACAGAACGGCATCACTCTTTGCTTGTCCTGCCAAGACTGGAGGCCAATATCATGTGAGTTAGATGGTCTCCAGAAGGACACAAACAGCTCCACTGTAGTGTTTGTAAAGTCAGGAAAATGGGAACTCTAACAAATATTATAATAGACATGGAAGCACTCTAATGGCACAGAGGTTGTGCTCCTACCTCTACATCAAGAAGCCACATGCCTCCAGAGGTACGTCATAACATCACTGAACAGGTTGATTAGAAAATATCTATTCTCCAGCATGTGGTAATGGTAAAAGCTCTTGTAGCATGGAGGTAGTGTCCCTCCCTCTGAATCAGAACGTGTGAACTCAAATCCTACCTGTTCCATGGGTGTACCATAATATGTCTTAACAGGTTGGTTAGAAATGCCTATAACATACAGGGCGATACTGGCATAGGAGTAACAACACTAGATAAATAGTTCAAAGACCCAGCTGGTTGTTTTTGACTGGTGCAGACTCGATGAGCCTTTTTCTCAGTTATAGATTCTATGGCGCAATGAAAGAAGCCAAACTGGAATCGCCAATCTCAATCCACATGCCTTGGCGCCATTTGAAATCTGTTTAATCCTGTTCAAACTGACACAAAGCTGTTTTTATTTACATCAGTCAAACAGGACCCTTAATAAAAGCAGGATAGACATCTTTATTGGGATAAAAGGAAGGATGTAAGTCCATCAGATTTTGGGATCACAAAAGCTCTCTGAAAATTACTTGACGAATGATCACATTCTGCATTAACTGTACAGTAAAAGGCAATATCGTCTTATCTGTTACACCAGTTTACTCCATACATCCACATCAATATACATGGAGCAACACACAGGCTGTACAGAACTAACTGAGAGTGAACCCTTTCCTCCCTCACCGGGACAGATGTACATGGTTACTAACTTGAATGACTGGTCCCTGTGCCCAGACAGGTTGTAGTCAATCAGCTGAGTAAAACCAGGTTTGACGCCCGAGAAGTTTCAAATGTTAGCTCCACCAGTGTTTCTTTTAAAATTAATGTTGCCTTTAGAGCTGGGTCACACTCACAAACCAGCAGGGCCGAAACCTAAATAGAAAAGGCAATCCTAAAGTTACAGAATGTGATCCTAAAACCTGCTGTTCTTATCAGAAAGTCTCAAAGCAATAACTTAGTAACTATGGGTTAGGAGGGACCATGCACATGCACAGGGCGTACAAAGCACGAAGTGCAAAAGACCCATTTAACATGTGGGACAGTTCAGAGCTGTGTATGTGTGTACTGTGGATGGGTTGTAATAGCACAAATGGAGCACAGTACCCCATTGTCTGGTATTATCGGTACTTTTCCTGTTTCTGCCTAACTATAAACTAGTTTTGGATTAAAGGTCTGACCAGCTTCTTGCACAAGACTCAATCTGCTATCGCTCAGGCAAAGTCTGCTTTTTTTTTGCTCAGGAAGTGTACCCGTTCAGAATCCCTTGCGATTTTCAACAGTGGCCTGATCAATGTGAAGCATTCTGCACAGCTCCTCCACCCCCTCTTACCTTCGTTTTCAAAGTCAGGCGAATCCAATACAATTGCTTCTCCGAGTCCTTGGCGGGTTTGAGCGAAGACATAGAACCTGTACTTGATGTTTGCATCAACCCTCTCCAACGTGTAACTGGTCACATCAGGCCCAAGCCTGGGAATGGTGGAATTGCGTCTTGACCGTGAACCAGTCACTTTGGGAGTAAATAAAAGAAACTACATTAAATTCAAAGTCCACATCGAAAGACAACTGTAAGAGCAGAAGACCTAAGAGCAGAAGGAGGCCATTTTGCTCCACCATGCAATGAGATCAACGCTGATTGGATAATCCTCAACTCCACTTTCCTGCCTTTTCATCATAACCCTTCATTCCCTTTCTGAATAAAAATCTGGCTGTCTTGACCTTGAATATTGTTGATGACTGCTCTCTGCAGTAAAGAATTCTACAGATTCATTACCATCTGAAAGAAGGAATTCTTTCTCATCTTTTATTTAAACGTGTGATCTTTTATTCTGAGATGATGGTTCTGGTCCAAGGATCACTCACAAGGGGGGACAAACTCTTCAAACACCAACTTATTCCTATTGATACCACGGTGAAGTGGATCATCAGCGCCTCCTTATTACCTGAGGCCAAGGCGCTGAGCACCAGCATGTGCAAGCTCCCCTCCAAGCCATGCCCAGTCTGACCTACCAGATTCCAGGTTCTGAGGAAGGGTCAGCGGACCCGAAACGTTAACTCTGTTTTCTCCTTCACAGGTGCTGCCAGACCTGCTGAGCTTTTTCCAGCAACTTTGTTTTTGTTTCTGATTTACAGCATCCGCAGTTCTTTTGGTTTTTATTGAGTATTTAACTCTCTATCAGATTCCAGTCCCACATCAATGTGGTTGATTCTTAAAGGTCACCTAAAATGGCCTGACACCTTCACTGAGTTCAATCAAACTTTGTCAGGACAACGGTGGATGGACAACACTCATCAGCATGGCTGATGATGGCAACACCCTGACAATATATTTTAAAATTCATGTCTATTCCATTAGATATGGAGCTATGTCACCATTCACACTAACCCTTCACTTTTAAAATCCTGGAACTGCCTTGCCAATAGCGCTACGGTACACCACAGATTCTGTGAATTCAAGAAAAGTCTCAAGGGTAATTAGTGATGGGCAGCTGGCCTTACCGGTAACGTTCATCCATGAAAGAATGAAGAAACCCTCACACCAAATTTGCTACACATCAGCACTGTGCCATGACGAAAGCAAGAACAAATAACTTCAATCACATTTTCATTACGCATCTCAAAAGTGCTTTGCATCCAATGATACACTTTTTGAAGCGTTGTCACTTTTTGTCATATAGGGAATGAAGCAGCCAATTTATGCGCAGCATGTGCCCATGGTCCTGTCGCCAATGTTACACTCATGCCCACTTTCACATCAATACTTGTTACTTGTTTAGCTGCTCCCCTCCCATTCGCTGCTATGGCATTGCCACTTTCGACTCACTGGTTGCACTGCCATTACTGAATCAATACCATGACACAATCTGTCCCTACTGCCACTAGCCATTAATGCTGACTGATGCTGTAGTGTTCCCACCCACCATTCTTTTGATGCTAGCTGTCTGCATTCTAAATCCAGCCTGTACAATCGGCACTGTGAGAACAGCGGTGCTCCAGCCAAGGACAAAACTGCACTGTTGCTAAATTCTTCCGTGGACTCCATATCTCTCACCCTCACAGGGCATTCTCTTTCAGCTTCTCCAACTCACCCTACTGTCCTGAGCCGAACATCAACATTAGAGACAGATTTAGAGATTACTGTAATGGAGATGAAGGGAACTGTCCTTCAGGAATGATCACTCTGTCTTGTTTCCAAGGCCGTAAGTAGATCACCGCACACTGACACCCACTGTGACAGCTAACACTCAATAGTGCATACCCTCTGGAATTAAATTGTGTGTGTTAAAGCTCTGTCCACAATATGATGACAACTTTATGACAATTAGGGCTAGAATATTCATTCATTCAGCTTTACATTGCTGGATCAGGCAGTCCTCATGATACGTACGTGGGTGGTACATGATCACATAGCCGGTGATGATTCCGTTTGGATCACGAGGAGAACCCCACTGCAATGTAATGCTCTCCAAGTCTGGCTGTCGGATTCTCAGGTGACTCGGTTTTCCAGGAACTGTGAGAGAAAGAGGACAGGTAATGGCAATCAGGATTCATTTGTGACAAACATAAATATGACTAAAAGAGGAACCTTTACTGCAAACGTCCAGTGTTGTCAGCAAAAATCAGAAAAACCCCTTGTACTCTTACGCTAATATTCACAAGTCTCTATGACTGGACACTTAAGGTCAGTGAAATAAGACCGGCAGCCCTTTGCAGTTAATTCCTTCTGGGACATTTCAGATAGACATTCTGTCATTTTTATTGCTTCATAGTGGATTAAAGATTCAAAAGTTCCCTTTGAAAGATGCATGAGTTAAAAATACCAGAGTTGAACTACTTTGGGATAAACTTTTGTTCTCCCTATTGGAATGATGATTAGGGAAAGTAGCTTAAACCCACAGGATGGTGATCAATCAGGTTTGGTTTCTTTCCTGGGTAATATAACTGGCCCAGACTTTGCTGGGACAATCATGGTGGGTTTAATTGTGTATGTCAATATTCATGTGTAACTAACCCAGATACCTGTGATCAGTTAAATGTGGCCCACAAATCACAACTCACTATGATTTGCCAGACAGGTCGTCTTTGCTCAATTATGGACCTTGTGAAAATGGGAATTCAACCTCATTCTGTCCTCCTGCCCAAATGAGTGCATGGAAATTTGCAGCGTTAAATAAAACTCGCTATTGAAAGTTAGGACTGGTATTTAATAGTGTAAAGGGTACTTTGTAAAATAAAGTAATTTATATTTCAGGAAGTTCCCCGGCTCAAAAGGGAATGATTAAAATGTGAATAGTCATGTCATCAGGTAATATATCATTCCTAGGTTTATTTCGCTCTCACTTTCTCTCTCACACAATTTCTCTCTTCCTATATCTAATTTGACTTGAATTCAGCTTGTTTCTTCTTGCCTGTTGTCTCTCATATCTTGAGATTCATGGATTAAGGAATTGGCTGTTGGGCTCTGTCATTCAAAAGAGTTCCAGATGCTCCATGCTCACACCATGCTGTTACCAGATGGCAAAGCCAGTGTCGACCAATGTAACTAATCAATATGATCATGACTGTTCATCCAACTCAGCACTCTGTTCCTGCTTTCTCCCCATACCCTTTTAGCCCTTTATCCTCAAGAAATACGTCAAACTCCTTCTTGAATACATTCAATGTTTTGGCCTCAACCACTTTTCTCTGGCAGATAACTCCACAGGCTCACCACTCTCCGAGCGAAGAAATTTCTCCTTATCTCAATCCTAAATGGCCCACCCAGTATCCTCAGAGTGTGTGACCCCTGGTTCTGGACTCCATCTCATCAGGAACATCCTTCCTTTGCTTAACCTGTCTAGTTCTGCTACAATTTTATAGATTTTGATGAGATCTCCTACGAGAATGAAGGAAATAATGAACCATTGCTGTGTGATAACATTTGTTCCTGTAGTTCCCTATCTTTACAGTCTGTTTTGACAACATTGGTTGGAATAATTCTTGAGAGTTGAAATTTGGTTTATTTATTTTCACATGCATTTTGTTACAAAATACAATGAAAGGTGTCTTATAGTGTCGCTACTCTTGGGCGCCATTTTAAAACACAGCAAAAAAAAATAGAACATAAAGGTAGAGGAAAGAAATAAAGAAACGATGTTCAAATTTACAGTCCTTCTTGTTGGGTGCTCCACTATGGCCGCCACGCGTCTGCTCCAGTCTGCACTGGGCCTACTTACTGA
Source organism: Ginglymostoma cirratum (assembly GCA_024137785.1). Taxonomy (NCBI): domain Eukaryota; kingdom Metazoa; phylum Chordata; class Chondrichthyes; order Orectolobiformes; family Ginglymostomatidae; genus Ginglymostoma; species Ginglymostoma cirratum. The sequence continues at coordinate 31,601,629 of JAHRHZ010000028.1, read as the reverse complement.
GGCCACTAGTCTGCTCGAGTCCGCACTGGGCTTACTTACTGACCGACACTCGTCTGCTCGAGTCTGCACTGGGCCTACTTACTGACCGACACTCGTCTGCTCAAGTCCACGCTGGGCCTACTTATTGACCGACACTTGTCTGCTCCAGTCCACGCTGGGCCTACTTACCGACCGCCACTAGTCTGCTCGAGTCCGCGCTGGGCCTACTTATTGACCGACACTAGTCTGCTCAAGTCCACGCTGCGCCTACTTACTGACCGCCACTCGTCTGCTCCAGTCCACACTGGGCCTACTTACTGACCGCCACTAGTCT
>JAHRHZ010000028.1:31513311-31593931 GCA_024137785.1 Ginglymostoma cirratum | reverse complement strand
AGAGGGATACAGATCCTTAGGAATTGGGCGATAGGTTTAGACAGTGGATTTGGATCGGCGCAGGCTTGGAGGGCCGAAGGGCCTGTTCCTGGGCTGTAAGTGTTCTTTGTTCTTTGTACAAATATATATATATATAAGCCCACAAAGTATTCACTCTCTCTCCCTCACGCACATACACATGGATATACACATACACAGAGGTACATGTACACAAATGTACATGCGCACATGCACATGCACATGCGTGCACACATGCACACACAGGTACACACATACACACGCACACACAGGTACACACGTATGTATATATACACACGTACACACACATGAATACATGTAGACTTTGCAGCAAGAAATCTATAGGCTGCACTGTATTGATGGTTACGTTGTGCATACAATAATCAATCATGTTTGATTGTAGAATCAAGATCTTGCAGCTACTTACTCTGTGGCCAATGAGATATCCTTGAATCGTGTCTGGTGGCAATGACCTCCACTGGAGTAGAATGGCTGTGCTGTTAATAATGTTTCCAGAAAGGTGCGTGGGTGCTGCAATTGGAACTAAACACAGCCAGAAAACAGGTTCAAAAGACAGCCAGTAAGACATAGCTGAATTTTATCCACTTATCTGAGACAGTCCCATGTTCTTTTTAATTCAGCAAAAGGCAATCGTTCATAACTTTGGATTTGGAAGTCGCAGTCATCTGCTACTATCCAGCGCCCTGCCTGACAGTGCCTCGATTGTAAAATTCTCATCCCCATTTCAAATCGCTGCAAAGATTCACATTACCCCATCCTTCAATCTCCTCCAGCCCCACAATCCTTTGAAATCTCTGAACTCTTCCCATTCTGTTCTCATAATGCAACTTGGATTTTGTTTCTGGTGACTATGCTGTCAGCTGCCTGGGCCTGAAGTTCTGCAATTCCCCCCACTACACCTCTGCACCTGTCTATCCCAGCTTTCCTCCATTAAGCCACTCCTGAAAACCTAACCCTTTGGCCAAATTTTTGGCCACCTGACCTAATATCTCCACATGCGATTTTTATTTGATAATGACTCCTATAAAACACTATTAATTACAATGCCGATGGTTGCTACATAAATACAATTTTACAACTGCTGATTATCTGACTGCCTTTATGCTGCCTGAAAAATTCAGACTTCTGAGACTGAAATTTTCCAAATTTGCTACACACCGTTTGGAGTCTTACCCTGGACTATTTTGCTTTTAACATTCAAAGCACCCACTCCAATAACACTGAAGAAAAAGGCTTGCCTTTATATAACTCTTCATCATGACTTCTGTGTTACCCAAAGTACTATGCGAATACACAAATTTAGAGGGGTAAATCATTCAGCTTCTAGAGCCTGCTCCATCATCCTATAAGATTCGTGGCTGATCTGATTATGGCCTCAACTCCACTCTCCAGTGTGCCCCTGATTTCAATCAACTCCCTTGTTTGTCAAAAATATGCCTTAAAATAGTCAAACCAGTAAATAATTGCTTAGTAATACAGAACTTAAACCTTGGTAAAAGGACATAAAATGTCATAACTTCTTGCCTCACACTCATCATCCCGTTGACCATTCACAGTAGGCAGGATGCTGATCATGCTCAACTAGCCTGTGTTTACAACCCACAGAATATTATATCAACCATTAGCTGGGATTCTACGACTGAATTCCACTTACTCGATAATCCAGACTGTGCTGAGAATTACATCGAGAGCCAGGTTAAGATCATTTGTCAGGCTTTCAGCTTGATGCACCTGTACCTGCCTATTTTATGCAGGCGAAAGGGATCTGTCCATACACTGCACTTTTCCCATTGGAAAAAGAAGGGGCTGTGGAGACTGTTCCATTCCCATAGCAATGCCCTGACCAATCAGTGTCAAACAACCTGCCCTAACTGTCCCTGTTAAATGTCCATTTCAGTAATGATCCAGGCAATCACTAATCTCTTTTCACGCTGTTTAAGTTGGTGTGCCCTTTTCTCAAGGCTGTTTCTTGAACTTGAAACCCAATGAGTGCAAGATGAAAAGTTTTGACTTTGTGTCTCCTTTTGACAATGTTCCACACAATATTGACAACAAAAATTAAGCATTTACTGAACGTAGCCATTCTTATAAAATTGGAAAGACTGCAGCTAGTTTCCACACAAACAAACACGTGAAACTGGCCAGAAAATTGTTTTTTAGTTGAGGGGTAAATATTGTGCAGGAAACCAGGGAAGGCTTCCCTGTTTTTCTAATAGCGCCATAGGATCTTATATGTGAAAGGCTGAATGAGCTCCATTTGGCTTTTTTTTGCTGAAGCTCGGACCTCCATCAGGTGTAACGCTCCCTCAAGCCCATATTGGAATTTCACCTTGGATCATTGGTTCAATTGAGAACTTAAGTTTACCCAAATGTTGCAGCCTAGAGTTGAGAGTGGTTTCCACTAAGCTGAGGCTGAGAGCTAAGCAAAGTAAGAAAATCACATCTTCAACTCACAGACAGACAACTAGAATTCTGTCATTTATGTGTTTAGTGTGTTTAACATGGTAGTCAATATTTATAGGATCTGGCTTGCTTCCCTTGATATACTTACAGTCTTCACCCGAGTATCCAATTATAATTCTTGGTTGAGGACCTACTCCAAAGTCATTCACTGCCTGCACTTTAATCTCGTAGGGCGTAAAGAAGGGTGTTGGTGAGACAATGTAACTGGCCCTGGGGACCGTGACTGTTGACCACTCCCCACCCACATCCTTTTGTCTCCAGCTGACTATATACTTGAGATTGGGGCCACTGATTTGCGTTCCATTCAGAGGCTGAAAAACAGAACATAATATCCAGAATAGAAAGGTAGAAAAATAAATATACAGTATACAAGCAAGCAAAACCACAATTATAGAATCTCCACAGCTCGGAAGCAGGACATTCAGTCCACACAGATGCTCCGAACAGCATCCCAAACAGACCCACACCCTTACCCTATCCCTGTAACCCTGCATTTCCCATGGCTAATCCACCTAACCTGCACATCCCTGGACACTATGGGACAATTTAGCATGGCCAATCCACCTAGCCTGCATATTTTTGGACTGTGGGAAGAAACCAGAGCACCCAGAGGAAACCCCCACAGACACAGGGAGAATGTGCAAACTCCACACAGACAATCACCCAAAGCAGGAATCGAACCCTGGTCCCTGGTGCTGTGAGGCAGCAGTGCTAATCACTGAGCGCCATGTCACCCAATGATGGCAACTATAACTAGACTTCAGAAAATAGTTTATATTTTGTTCCCCCTCAACTCCAATTTAGGTCAGACTTCGTAACTGATCTCTCTTTTCTACTGATTTGCTCTCTTTATCATTCTTTCTCTTTTTATCTCTCTTCTTTGATTCACGGCAGACATTCTGATGGCATACATATATTGTTTCCCTTGGGAATGACGTTAATGAATTCTGGTGAGGGAATATGACATAGTGATTCATGGGAAGAAGGCTTCAATTCTAGGGATCATCAGAAAATTTTAAGGAATATCAGTTTGATTTATTTGCGTGTCATGTTCTTATTGCCTCATTGACTATTGTAAATGCACTGCAATAGGTTTTAGAGTTAGATCTTTGTGAAGATTCATCTTCCTCATTGTTAATTATTCATGGAAATGTGATTTTTAATGAACAATCAATTCACCCTCTAAGAATGTCCAAACGAACAATAGCATATGAATTGAATTGAATCTTTAGCTGCTCTTAATGCTACACAAACAATAGAAGTGGTCAAGACAAATCCATTGTTCCCGGCCTGTATTGCTGGACAGTTAGCAACCTCCAAATGAACTTCCTAGTTAAGTTATGTAACTCTTCTTTGACATCTCAGTTCACAATTCACCAACTACCTTCAGAGCATTCCTGGGTCGGTGGTCAACGAGAGGCTTTTTCAGAGGTGAGTGAAATAACAGGACAAACTGTACTCACCGTCCAACTGATTTGCATGCTTGATTTTGATATTCCTGCCCCTCTAACATCAGTTGGATTGATTTCTGGAGCTAGAAAATATAAAATGATGTTACAAGCCATTTCGCTGAATGCAGAGAATTCAAGCAGTGAGCTATTGTATCTACTGGAGTGATTAATGCAAAGGTCTTGACACCTTTTCAAAGGCTATAAGGTGGGTGAGCTTTGTATTGCCGTATTAAGGCAAATAATGTCAACTCTTCTATAGCTTCAATATTAAATTGTGCTGTATTATGCATTTCTCTCAATATCACCAATCATTTTATCTTGAGGAATAATTAGTTTGTTGGTTAGTGTTGACCCTCAAAATCAGAAGGTGCAGGATTCACAGCCTATCTGGATGGATATTAGAGTTCCTGCTCCAATTTCAGGGCTGGCATCAAGTGAGATAATCGAACTGTTGAGCCTTCATAGCTTGTAAAAGCCCATAAAAACGCTCACTATTGAATAAAGGACGATGTTGCCGAGTATTTGGAAGTGCATGGTAAAACAGGGTTGAGTCAGCACAGCTTCATCAAGGGGAGGGGCCCAGAGAAGGTTTACAAGAATGACCCTGGGGATGAAGGGCTTGTCATATGAGGAGTGGGTTGAGGACTCTGGGTCTGTGCTCGATGAAGTTTAGAAGGATGAGGGGCAGGTCTGATTGAAACTTACAGAATACCAAGAGGCCTGAATACAGTGGATGTGGAGAAGATGTTTCCACTATCAGGGGGGGAACCAAGGGCACAGCCTCAGTGTGGAGGGATGACCCTTTAGAACTGAGATGAGGAGGGATTTCTTCAGCCAGAGGGTGGTTAATCTGGGGAACTCATTGCTGCAGAAGGTTGTAAAGGACAAGTCATTAAGTGTATTTAAGACTAAAATAAATAAATTCTTGATTAGCAAGGACATCAAAAGGTTATGTGGAGAAAGCAGGAGAATAGGGTTGAGAAAAGTATCAATCATAATCAAATGGCGCAGTAGGCTTGTTAGGCTCAAATGGCCTAATTCCGCTCCTGTATCTTATGGTCTGAAGGTTGTGCCACAGGACTAGCCACTCAGAGAATGTGAGTTCAAATCCCATGGCAGGTTGACAATTTGAATTCAGTGTGGATACTTCAATTAGACTAAAATAAACTGAGGTAGTGATTGTCCAAATGCCAACGAGGGGGAAGAGTTACTGCAAGAGTATAAAAAAGATGGGACAAGACTGTGAAGTCCCCATGGAAGTCAACTATTCACAGTGTGCAAAGAGAGAGGGTGAAGTGTGTTAAAGATCGGCCCCTCATCCTATTTCTTATCTTCTGATTTGAGATTAACTCCATAGTGCGCTGGTACAAAGGAGCATGCACGTGTTGTCCTGTCAGACTGTTCCTCAACCTGTAGGAAATTTCACACCCTGTCTGAAAGGAAAAGTGTGAAGATACAAAAACAATGGCCTTTTTCCTTCTCCTGCTCAGCCTACGATCTTCTGCCTTTTGCCTGTTTGCTAGCTCTTTGTTTCGATCCTGCAAATTTTCTCCGGCACCATTATTGCTCATTTCCCTGTCCATGGTGCTGAAGTTGCAGTTTCAGTGAATTTGCAATCAGAGCAAAACATTTGAACTGTTCAGGTTAATGTGGAACTCTCAATGCCGAACACTTAGAGTTGGACAAAATGTCAACAAACTTCTGGCTCAGATTACAAATGCTGTTTAATACTCTCAAATAGTAGTCAGTGTCAGCCCCGAACTTCCTCGCCACTCACAGGGTCTACCAGAGAATTGATAATGAGGAAAGGACTGGTGAACTTCAAAATCTGAAACACAGAATCACTGCCCTCAAGAAATCTGCTCTCTAATTAATATGGGGCCATGTGAGGAATTAGAGTTGCTAAGCCTCTCGACCTGCCCTGCAGTCTTCAGGGATTTAAGGTTGACATTTTAAACATTGCTTTGGACACAACCCAGGAGAGAAAAATAATCATCGGGCCATGAAGGAATGCCTCTTTTTCATTCACTTTGAATTCTGCTTAGTAGTGGCAAACTCATCGTCTCTGTAGATAAAAAGGCAATCTGTCCATCAAGAGTTGTCAAATTCAGTCGTTATCAAAGCCAGAATTTTCCAACCTCACCCTTCTCGGTGGGGTTGCTGAGGCTGAGATACACACCTTCAGGACCTTTTGGCGCCCTTCACTGGACTGCTGGACACTGGTAGCCAAATGAGGACGTTTCCCATGGCAAAATCAGCCAAGGCAGACTCTCTGCTTACAGGTGCTGGGTTTTGACCCACCTTTCAGCCCAATGACCAGGTCCTAAAGTCCACAGTGAAATTTAACCACCCCTCTTTTCAATGGAAGGGGTTGAAGGTGGGAATATGGTTGTAATGAGGATGGACATACTGGTCAACCAATGAGGACAGCTCATGGTGAACAGGAAGAGTAAGGTTATATAGTTTGATCTCTCTGAATACATCCAACACAGAATTGGCAAACCTAACAAGTAGTCTGTCTAACTCAAACATGTCTCATTACATTGACCGAACAAGGCTGAGGGGAGGGATTCCCAATTGGGAGAGTTTGCTTAGTGCCAGCCTCACATGTATTCAATCTACAATTCCCTGTGATAAAGCCAACACAATTTTCCCAAGTGAAATAAAGAGGAGTAATGCATTAAAACAATAAAAATGTTAGCGACTGAATATTCACCTGGGATTTGATCCATGCACAGGGCAGATTCTACAGTCAGATTAAGGTCACCATAGTCTTACCAGGGCAGCTGTCTCATCAGAGAGAAAGAGAGAGATAACTAGTGGTAGCTTAACCTGATGATCACTGTGCTTCAGGCAAGGGGAGAGGTTGAGAAGGTGGGTCCTTCATGGTAACCTCAGGAATTGAACCCTCGCTGCTGGTGTAACTTTGCATTGAAAACTCACCACCCAGCTGACTAAAATTCTAACAAGTCTATACAGGCCAAGTGAAGGGAGGATGTTTCCCTGGCTGGGGAGTTTAGAACCAGGGCTCACAATCTCAGGGTACAGGACAGGCCATTTAGGATTTAGGAAACATGTCTTCACTCTGAAGATGGTAAGCCCTTGCAATTCACTATTGTAGGAGGGTGTGGAGGCTGGGCCACTGAATATATTCAAGAAAGAGGGGCAACAAAGGGTATAGAGAGAAAGCAGGAATACGACGTTGAGATAGAATACCAGCCATGATCATACTGAATGATGGAACAGGCTCAAAGGGCTGAATGGCCTACTCCTGCTCCTAGTTTCTATGTCACATTTTAAAGGCTTTGAGCTACATCATTGAAAAGTCAAGTTAAGACCATCACCTGAACCCGTTGTTTGATAACGTTCAGAAGGCAGACTGGGGGCTCCTTCTCCAACTTCATTCACTGCTATCACCCGGAACTGGTAATTAACATATGGAGAGAGCCGTAATACTGCAGAGTTGATGTTGCCTGGGATTCGGGTCAAATTGTGCCACTTTCTGGGCTGAAATTTGTTCTCTTCGAACTGCACAATGAACTCTGTAACGATGGAGAAATGACAAGGCTACCTCTACCACTGGTTCCATTAATACATCCAATAAAGAGCAAAGCTGCACCATTTTAACTCCTTTGCATCCTCGGTAAGACAGTCTTCTCATTGTCTGAGACAGAAAATGAGACTCCAGAGTCAGGGTACAGTGGAGCAAGGGTATATCTCCTGCCAGGACTCTGAAGTTTGGTACAGATATCTCACTCTGCCAGAAATCAGAGAATTGTAGTCAGGACAAGGAGGAGAATCTTTTATCTGGTAAACCACATCAAGCAGGTGCAGGGAAGTTTAATGGGACTTCCTAGATTACTCGATGAATTCTGCCAACGCTGTTCTCATTAGGCCCAGTAGAATTAATGTTTGGTTTACAGCTGGTAGGAGTTCCAACAACAGCAATGAACATAGTCTGGAGTCAAGATGCAGGAAATCCATATGAGAAGGAATTTTCAAAATTGTCCCTTAACTCCCTCAGCAATTGGAACTATATGGTTATAAAAGTTGTTCCTTTGCATCTTTTCCAAGGCAGCAGTTATAGGATGAAAGACGTTCGTTTCAGGGTTGGCTTGGAGTCTCCTTTACTGAGGGGAGACTAGATTGATGTGTACAAGGTTGTAATGGGGTTTAGACAAAATAGTCAAAAAATGCTGCTCTATTCGGTTGATTGTACAGGAGGACTACAGGAGAGATTTAAGACTTTGGGTAAGAGATGTCAGGAAAATATGAAGAACTGTTTTACACATTGACTGTTAATGACCGGGAACTCAGAGATAACGAGGTGTGGTGGGTTCAGAGATGGTCAATGATTTCAAAAGGAAATGGGATGGACACTTGAGGGAAATTATTTCCACAGCTCTGTAAGGTTGAACAGGGAAATGGGACAGACCAGATTGGTCTACAGAGACCCAGCATTGAGTTGATGGTCAGATTGGACTTCTTCCAAGTTAGGACAACTCCATAAATCTCTGAGAACCACTCTCAGAATTTCAGGGCATTAGGAAAGAGCATGATAATGCTGGAAGCTAGTGGTTACTCAATAATTCAACAGCTGTATGCTGTGAAGAGGGATATCTATTGAATCAAAAATAGGTGAGAGTCAGGAACATTCAAGACAACTATACTTTTCACATGTTTTAGGGACTGTACAAAATGATAAGGAGGAACATCAAAATCATTCTTGTGGTCTGTTTACCACAGATGCTCATTTTGTACCTGTAATTGGACTGTTGTTGTCATCTCCAGGAATCCATGTCAATCTTACACTTCGATCTGCTGGATCCGTTAGTTCCAGATCTCGGGGAGGATCAGGACGATCTAGAATAAGTCATGTCAAAAAGCTTAACCAAAGCATAAGCTGTACCTCCCCACTTACAACCAAATCTCTGAAGTTAATTCCCCAAGCTAATCAAACGGTATCAACCCTGGTGAATTAGCCCAACATTTTAAAAAAAACAAACCAAATCAAGCCACGTCAAGTCAACACAAGAGTCCAAAAGTCAAAACAGGTCAACGAAGCTTCCTGCATGAAACCAAAACTCAACCTCTTCAATGGAAACTTAAATCAAACTTTTAAAACCAAAACTTTTATTATCATCCAATGCAAACTAACAATAGAAAATTCTGGAAACATTCAGTGTGTCAGCAAACTCCAATGAAGCCACAAACAGTTATTGGATGCAGACACTTTTATAAAACTCAATGGGAGTGAAATTCCTCTTGCTGGGTACCGTATACTAGGCAGAGAAATGGCAGCTTTTTGTACACTCCCATTTCCTGTTTGACGGAAAATAAATTTGAGTAGAGTGAGATGAGCTGTCAATATGTCTCCCACTATCCATTGCCACTCCCAAGCCAAATTTCATCCCAATTTTTTAAAATGAATTAAGCCCAACCTTGTAAAACTAAATGAATTGAAGCATCCTTTGGCCTTCAGAAGCCCAAACTTACGCTAAAGGAAGTGATGCCAACCTAATAGTTTTGCATTCCCATTTCCTCCCAATCTATTGTTACCATTGGTTTAGGGATATAGATGGATACCTGCTTCTGCACTATCTGTAGACACAATATAGACGTTGCTTTAATCTGAGGGCAAGTTTACTTCCAAAAAATATGTAAAAATGACATACCCTTGGAATTTCAGGACTAAAGTGCAAGAAGACCAACTTCAGAATGGAAGGATCAATGTACATGGCATCAAAAGAGAGTGCTGATTGCTTGGATTAAGGCTAACATGAAAATCCAGCAGGAACTGTTAACTGTTTTAGTTACCTGATAAAATTCAGATGTGGCTCAAACATTGCTCTTTCCTTGCTAAAATTGTTTTTCTTGCACATCAATTCTGATGTGTGTAAGATGAAAAGTTTTGACTTCATGCCTGTTTTCACTAATATTTAGGTTCAGTGCTACCAAACATTTATATCTGCATTACCATTTACCTGGAGAAAAGCTTATATAAAGTTATGGAGTAACACAGTCACAAAGGCATACAGCATGGTAACAGACCCTTTGGTCCAACTCGTCCATGTCGACCAGATATCCTATATAAATCTAATCCCATTTGCTAGCATTTGGCCCAAATAGTTCTAAATCCTTCCTAGTCAGATACCTTTTAAATGTTGTAATTGTACCATTTCCTCTGGCAGCTCATTCCATACATGCATCCACCTCTGCATGAAAAAGTTGCCCTTTAGGTCCCTTTTAAATCTCTCCCCTCTCACCTTAAACCTATGCCCTCTAGTTTTGGACTCCCCCATCCCGGGGAAGCGACCTTGTCTCGATTTACCCTATCCATACCCCTCATGATTTTGTAAACCTCCATAAGGTAACCCCCTCAGCCTCCAACGCTCCAGGTTAATAGCCCCAGCCTATTCAGCTTCTCCTTATAGTTCAAACCCTCCAACCCTGGCAATATCCTTGTAAATCTTTTCCAAATCCTTTCAAGTTTCACAACATCCTTCCTATAGCAGGGAGACCAGAATTACACATGGTATTCCCAGAGTAGCCTAACCAATGTCCTGTACAGTCACAACATGACCTCCCAACTCCTATACTCAATGCACTGACCAATAACGGAAAGCATATCAAATGCCTTCTTCACTATCCTACTTACTTGCAACTCCACTTTCAAGGAACTATATACCTGCAATCCACAGTCTCTTTGTTCAGCAACATTCCCCAGGACCTTACCATTAAGTGTATAAGTCATGCCCTGATTTGCCTTTCCAAAATGCAGCACCTCATAGTTATCTAAATTAAACTCCATCTGCCACTCCTTGGCTCATTGGCCCATCTGATCAATATCCTATTGTACTGTGAGGTAACCTTCTTCGCTGTCCACTATACCTTCAATTTTGGTGTCATCTATAAACTTACTAACTGTACCTTCTATGTTCACATCTAAATCATTTATATAAGTGATGTAAAGTAGTCGACCTAACACCTATCCTTGTGGCACACTGCTGGTCACAGGCCTCCAGTCTGAAAAGCAACCCTTCACCACCACCCTTTGCCTTCTACCATCGAGCCAGTTCTGTATCCAAATGGTTAGTTCTCCCTGTATTCCATGTGATCTAACCTTGCTAACCAGTCTACCAAAAGGAACCCTGTTGAATGCCTTACTGAAGTCCATATAGTTCACGTTCACTGCTCTGCCCTCATCAATCCTCTTCGTTACTTCTTCAAAAAGCTCAAAGCTCAAAGACAAGATTTCCCACGCACAAAGCCATGTTGACTATCCCTAATCAGTTCTTGTCTTTCCAAATATATGTAAATCCTGTTTGTCAGGATTCCCTCCAACAACTTGCCCACCACTGAAGTCAGGCTCACCAGTCTATAGTTCCTTGACTTTTCCTTACTACCTTTCTTAAGTAGTGGCACCACGTTAGCCAACCTCCAGCTTCCAGCACCTCGATGGTGGCTATTAAAATTGGTCTTTCTCCAATTTAGAACTTTAACTTTTAGACCCTGTCTATCCTTTTCCATCGCTATTTAAAAACTAATAGAATTATGGTTGCTGGCCCCAAAGTGCATCCTCACTGACACAGGCACCTGCCCTGCCTTATTTCCCAAGTGCAGGCCAGGTTTTGAACCTTCTCTAGTAGGCACATCCACATACTGAATCAGAAAAATTTCTTGTACACGCTTAACAAATTCCTCTCCATCCAAGCCTTTACACTATGACAGTCCCAGTATTTGTTTGGAAAGTTAAAATCCTGTACCATAACCACCCTATTATTCTTACAGATAGTTGACACCTTAAAATTTCTTTCTTAATTTCCCTTTGACTACCGGGGGATCTATAGTACAATCCCAATAAGGTGATCATCCCTTTCTTATTTCTCAGTTCAAACTCAAATAACTTACCGAAACGTATTCCTAGGAATATCTTCCTTAAGTACAGCCGTAATTTTATCTCTAATCAAAAATGCCACTCCCCGTCCTCTCTTGCTTCCCTTTCCATCCTTCTTTTGACATTAATACCCTGGAACATTAAGCTGCTAGTCCTGTACATCCATGAGCCATATCTCTGTAATTGCTATGATATCCCAGTCCCATGTTCCCAACCATTCCCTGAGTTCATCTGCCTTACCTGTTAGGCCTCTTGCATTGAAATAAACGTAGTTTAATTTATCAGTCCTACCTCATTCTCTGCTTTGTTCCTGACTGTTTGACTTGCTCCTTTTCCCAGTGTCAAACTAATCTCTTTCTTCACTATGTCTCTGGGTCCCACTCCAGCCCCCTTCCCCTTACTAGTTTAAATCCTCCCAAGCAGCTTTAGCAACTCTCCCCATCAATATAGTAGTCCCTTTCCAATTCAGGTGCAAACTGTCACTCTTATACAGGCCACTTCTACCTCAGAAGAGATACCAATGATCCAAAAATGTGAATCCTTCTCCCCTGCACCAGCTCCTCAGCCACACATTCATCTGTTTTAGCCTCTTATTCCTACCCTCACTAGCTCATGGCATTGGCAGTAATCCAGGTATTACTACCCTTGAGGACCTCCTTTTTAAATTCCTGTCTAACTTCCTATATTGTCTCCTCAAAATCTCATCTTTTTCTCTTCCTGTGTGTTAGTTCTAATATAGCAACATCCTGTTGGTCTCGCTCCCCTCTTAAGAATATTCTGCACCCTCTCTGAGATATCTTTGATCCTGGCACCAGGCAGGCAACGCACCATTCTGATGTCTCACTGTCAGCCGCAGAAGCATGTCTCTGTGCCTCTGACGAGAGAGTCCCCTATCACAATTGATCACTTGGGACCTGGCGTACTCCTCATCACAATAGAGCCAGTGCTGGTACCAGAAACCTGGCTGTCTGTGCTACATTCGCCTGAGAGTCCTTCACCCCCTTCATTTTCCAAAACAGCAGAATTGTTTGAGATGAGGACAGTCACAGGAGACTTCTGCATGACCTGCCTCCCTCTCCTACCTTTCCTGGTTGTAACCCATCTACCTGACTGTATCTGCAGTTTTTCTCCCTTCCTACAACTGCCATCCATCATACCCACTAGCTCCTGTAAATTTATCATTGCCTTTAACTGCCGCTCCAACTGATTCATGCGACCCAATAGGATTTGCAACCAAACACACTTCCTGCAGACATAATCATCACTAACATGGAAACTCTCCCTAATCTCCCAAATCCAACAGGAAGGGCACATCACTCTACTAAAGGCCATCTTTGCACCTTAACAATCTACTGACCCAGAAAACAGCACAGTCTTACTGCTCTGAAAAACACCGCTCCAGGCTACTTAGTACTTAGGTTTTATATTTTTAAAATTTAATCAAGAGACAGATCTCAGTAAAACATATAATCAAAAAACAACCACTCTACTCATATGGTAGATTTACAAACAAAAAAGAAATAGTAAGGTTACACATAGAAACTATCCACTTAGCTGCACCCCTGCTGTGAGGTCTCCCACACAGATTTCTCCAAGGTCAGCTGTGAATTTTGCTGTTTGTTTATTTGTCTCAGATGAACTCCAGTGGCCAGAGATACTTGAAAGCAGACAGCAAAGGGAGTAGCTGTAAAGGTTGACTGCTGGGTCAGACAACAGTGCAGGTTCTTTTCTCTGTTGATTCACTTCTCACCATATAGTCACTGCCTTTGTTTCCCTTCCTCCTTTTCTAAAGTGCCGTTGTTTTGACATTTCTGATGAAGGGTCTAGGCCCGAAACGTCAAGCTTTCCTGCTCCTATGATGCTGCTTGGCCTGCTGTGTTCATCCAGCTCCACACCTTGTTATCTCGAATTCTACAGCATCTGTAGTACCCATTATCTTTGTTTTGATATTTGTTTTCCCAAAGTTCCGAAAGAGTGCAACGGCGCATAAAACAGTAATTACTCCTCATAGAATTCAAGCAAATCAGCTCCAACACTGACAATACCTCAAAAAAGGAGCAGCCTTTACAGCCACGATTTCTTCCCGTCCTCCATCTGGGATTACCCAGAATCTTCACAGATTTTCTAAATAATTAAACTTATCATCCAAGGAATTTTTAGACAGCGTTCAGAGGTACCTTGTACAATGTAATGAGACCATCATATCAAAGAAGTTAATGAGTTATTATTGGGTTTTCCTTCACAGAACACACCTATGCAGATGTGTGAGTTAAGCTACAGGTAAATGCCAGAAATTTGGTCATGTTCTTTCAACGTGTCAACTTGCAAGATGAACATGTAAGAGCAGAAACAGAAATTGCTGGAAAAACTTAGCAGGTCTGGCAGCATCTGTGGAAAGAAATCAGAGTCTAGTGACCCTTCCTCAGAACTGATGGCAGCTAGGAAAAAGTTTTTATGCAGAGGACAGGTTTGGGGGAGCTGCTGGAGTACGTAAGTAATAAATGATAGACGGGGATAATGCCCAAATAGAGACAAAAACAGTTGGACAGACAAAGGAATGGATAATGATCTGGCTAGGAGAATGAATGGCTGATAATGGGGAGTATTAGTGGCTAACAATGGTTTGTGTGTAATAGCTGCTCATGAGAATAACAAGGCCTGATGTGTGGGGTTAGGGGAAAGTGTGGGGAAGGTGCATATGCCCTAAATTGTTAAACCCGATATTGAGTCCAGAAGGCTGTAGAGTTCCCAAGTTGAAAATGAGGTGCTGTTCTTCCAGCTTGCGCTGAACTTCACTGGAGCACTGCAGGAAGCCTGAAACAGTGTCAGGCTTTGTCAGATGCTCTCTTTGATCTCAAGCTCTGAACTCATAACTGAGCTTAAGTACTGCCAAGGCTGAACACACTGGACATTCTTGGGAGTCTCTCAGATGCTGTCATCCAGAGGAAGCATCTGTGTTTCCTATGCCATAGAGTTGGCAATCATCTTATAGAGAACCCCAGGCTAATATTCTGGAAACTTGGGTTTGAATCCCACCATTGTAAATGATGAAATTTAATGCAATTAAAAAATCCTGGATTTAAAAATAAGCCTATTGCTGACCATGTAAACTGTACTGATTGAGATAAAACCCATAGGTTCATTAATTTTCTTTAGGTTCTTACCTGGTCTCGCCTATATGGGACAAAAACAATGTGACTAACTCCTAACTGCCCTCTGAAATGGCCTGGCAAACCACATAATTCAAGGGCAGATAAAAAGGGGTAACAGTGCCTTGTAGTGATGCCCATATCTCATGAATGAAAATGTAGAAAGGGAGCCCTACAGGATGTGCGTTACACCACAGATCTCAATGTATCAGGGGTTGATATTGTGGTTAGCGAATATGCTAGGTTGTTAGGTACAGACATTGATGAGTTCTCAATATGAAACTGTTAATCCAACAGCTGCAGAGAGGCTCAGCACGTTCCATGATGATGAAATCACTGTCTACATCAGACAACCAATGTGACATTACTCTACCTCTTTAGTTATCATGTTAGCTGAGAATGAAGGGTGCTGGTACTCTGCATCATGGGCCAGAGGGGTCTGGGTTAGATCTGGCAATCTTGACATAATATTTTTAAGTAAGGATAAATTCCCCTTTTTTTATGCACATATGGAGAACAAAAAAATTACAACAAATTTTCTTTGTTTAATGTTGTATTTCAAAGGCTAAGAGAGTCTCTCAACTACCTCAGATGGTGTTCTTGATGTCTAAGATAGCTATCAGGCAGCTTGCAGCATAGCTCCTTGCGGTACTGGCTTACTGCACCCTCTTTATCCCTCCAACTACCCTAAAATAATTCATTCCTGATGCAGTTTTGTCACTGTAGGGAAGTGAACTCAGTTCCAAGCCTGCTATTTGCATGACCAAATTGGAAGAGAATGCATTCTCTTAACCCTCAGTTTATGCGTACTGTTTGTGGATAAGGAAGAAATGAAGTGCGAATGTGAATTCAGTTTGGTGATAGTAATCTTAAAATAAATCATTATTCCTTCTCAGTCCAATATTAATGCCAAGATTATCCCAAAATGGGGCTCTTCACAACTTGTGTCAGTAATGTCAATGTTGGGAAAAGGATCACTTTGCAAAGTTTGCACTTGGTGTTAATTTTAGTTGCATCCCTGGTTAAGTGTAACACCGGCTAGGAACAGAATAGCAATGTTTTTACCTTCTCACTGACCCCACAACCACTCTTCATTCCAATCTCAGAAAAGTATAACCTGTTTTGAAAAGGTGACATCTCCATGTTCAACACCAATGAATCTTTGTGGCCTGAAATAGACTCATAGGGTTGTACAGCACAGAAACAGACTTTATGGTCCAACTTGTCCATGCTGACCAGATATCCTAAATTTAATCCAGTCCTATTTGTCAGCATTTGGCCAATATCCCTCTAAACTCTTCCCGTTCATGTACCCATCCAGATGCCTTTTAAATGTTATAATTATACCCACTTCATTTTTATAGTTATTACAGAGACTGGCGAGTTCCACCTTTCCCCTTTGGAACCAAAATACATTCAGATTGCAGAATCTAAAGAAACTTGGTCTCAAAGGATTTTAAAACCAGATAGCACAGAAGGAGGCCATTCAGCCTGTTGTGTCCATGCCAGCTCTTTGATAGAATGAATGCATTTTTGCACCAGTTTCCTGCTCTTTCTTCATAGCCTGGATTTTCTTTTATTATCCCTTCAAGTATTTAACTAATTCTTAAATGTTGCTGTTGAATCTGCTTTAATCACTGTTTTCAGCCAATTTTGGACCACAATTTTTTGTATAAAAACCTTTCCAGACTACATGGTTGACCCTTGAGTAGCTGAGCAAAGCCATTCAGTTCTACAAACGAGACAGGCCAAATCCTATCCCTTCAGGTTAACTATAGATGGATAATAACTGCTAGCATCACCCACATCCCTGGAACAAACAAAATGAGTTTTCTCCATCTATGCTGCCACATCCTTACCCTAGAAAGATGCTAAGAATAACATCTGTAAATAGTGTGAGTCGTTCATGCTACTTCTGGTCTGATTTTGATAATACATAGGCTAAAACTTGCCCTCAAAATACGAGGAATGCTGTTGAGAATGTAGGCCCTGTCATGGTTAAGATGTTAGGTCATGGTTCACATCCAGGTTTGCTCTCTGACCTCTGGACCACTGATGTTGCTTGTGGTGCTTGACTTCCAGGGCAGAATGTTAATAGGTTTGAAGTAGTTAGTAAGCGGATTACCTTTCAACACAGCAGCAAGCGGGGTAATTTGGGTGGAAGGGACAACTGTGGAGGTAAGAGGAAAGTTGAGACAGTTTAGTTTCACATTAAACCCTAAAAACGAAACAGTTAAAATAGACAATCCCAATGGAACTGAACAACAACAATCAAAGGATGCAGTGGGTTACAGCAGGAACAACATGCAAAGTGACTGAAAAACAAGACCCTTGTTCAATGAACAGAACACTTATCCCTTCGATATTCATTCTGAGTTTCTGCTCAGTCTAGGATCTATCTAATTATTTGTGGTACAGGATACAGCACTGGTGACTTGCATGATAGCAACAGGCTCATTTTTCATTAACGTGCTCGGTATAATTGTTAAGAATTGTCAGGATCAGTACAGATTCCAACTGCTCCCTTTCGCTTCATGTGCAGAACTCAATTGTCTTTGGCTGAAGATCTGTGACATCAGCAAATTGGCAACGCTCAAAGTAACTTAAACATTAACTCATTCAGAACTATTACATTATGCAACATTCTCCCGCCAAGCTATTTAACTAGTTAATGTATCTGACACTGTTACATTTACCACTACCCACTTCCTTCACCTCCAAGTCTCTGACTTCAAACATAATAGAATCATGGATCATAAAATCCATACAGTGTGG
This sequence comes from Ginglymostoma cirratum, assembly GCA_024137785.1. Classification (NCBI taxonomy): domain Eukaryota; kingdom Metazoa; phylum Chordata; class Chondrichthyes; order Orectolobiformes; family Ginglymostomatidae; genus Ginglymostoma; species Ginglymostoma cirratum. The sequence goes on along the minus strand of JAHRHZ010000028.1, from coordinate 31,576,157 downwards.
AAACAGGCCCTTCAGCCCAACAAGTCCACACCAACCCTTGGAGCATCCCACCCAGACCCATCCCCCTTATCTACTCATCCCTAAACACTACGGGCAATTTAGCATGGCCAATCCTCCTATCCTGCACATCTTTGGACTGTGGGAGGAAACTGGAGCACCCAGAGGAAACCCACACAGACATGGGGAGAATGTGCAAACTCCACACAGACAATCGACCAAGAGTGGAATCAAACCCGGGTCCCTGGTGCTGTGAGGCAACAGTGCTAACCACTGAGCTACTGTGCCACTGAGGCAGCCTGGACTTTTCACAATGTTCCCACAACACACTCAGACTTGAAAGAATGGTAGGGCTTAAGCTTGAGGTCTGTTGACCTTGATTCTGGTCTGAGGATCACATCTCCACTGGAGGATCTTTCATCTCTTGGATATCCTTCATGGATAATGTTGTTTCCTGGTAGACCCAACCTTTGATCCATTACGTTATCTGAAGGATCTTTAAACCGCTGCATTTTTCTTGGAAGAGAAATTCTTCTTTGCTGACTCAGGTAGCCACCTATAACATTATTAGGGGACATTTAATCTCAAGAACACCCGTAATGGAAAACTATCACCTCTGTTGAATGAAATTATTTCTTCATTGCTGTAGCCGGAATTTCTGAAAGAGGCAATTGTTTTTTTGATTTGAATAGGTATTCTTTCTTTGGCAGTTGCCTGGATTTTAAGATCAGACAATTTAGTCTTTTTAAAGATGTCCTGAATCTATGGATATTTATCTGTTTTCCATGGAGACTTTGCATCTCATCTCCTCAATGTGTTGCTTCAGCTGAATGTCTTCAGTCACTCTAGGTATTTGACTGGTGAGCTGGATTTTACTACAGCTTCAGCCTTGCTACTGGAAGGCTCTGTACATGCAGAGTTCTGCATGTTCTGCTGCATCCATTTATTCACCAGAGTGTTCTGCTGTCTGACATTGTTAGTTAAGGGTTCCTGGATTGACTCAAACTGAATTGTGCTGTTTTCATTCTTGTTCTTAATGTTTGCTTTCACCTACAAGTTTTACTGACTTTTAGATTCTTAATGTCTTTGGTGATGGCAGGAGTATTTCTCGACCTGACAACCCTATGTAATTGTAGACTTCACAACAAGTAAGTTTGAGACCTTTAACCTCTATAGAAGCCTTTGGCCACTACTAGGCTGACGGAGCTCTGGTGGCACTCCTGGCAATTCCTGAGGGTTCTCTTTCCAAGAAAACTTCCCACAGGTAAGCTGGAATAACTAGCTTTCTGGCAAGCATTAGAAAATCATCTATAATTGTGAAATGCTCAAAGTATGTGTTCTCAGTCAACTTGCTGGATTGTTGGCGTGTCCAGTGAAGTTTCACTAGTTTGGTACTGGGTATAGAGAGAGTGCAAATTATGTAGGCATCTTCAGTTCTCTTACCTTCCTTGTGTTGTGACATAATGTGTACCTTACCTATGGTTTTGACAGTTTTTTTCAGCTGCATCACAGTCTGATCTTTGTATGCTGTAACTTCTGATTTTTCGGTGATGGAATCTGGTCTGACAGGATCGTTACATTCGTAGATGTATCAATTTAAAACATAACAGGATGTCCAGTGACATCTGTGAAACCTGTGTTGTGGGATCTCAGATTTCTCCTCTGATTGCCTTGGTTATCTGATTCAAAGGGGATACCTTGATCATATTAACCTGTTCGTGTGCGTAGCCTTTCCCTTCACTGAAGGGAATAAGCATGACCTCTCTTGCTATTTCTTCTCATAATATTTATTTATTATTTGTTCTGTAAAGTTGTTTTAAATAAATGGCATTTCAATACCATTTGCAATCTGTTGTTCTCTCAGCGTGTCTTCCTGCATTCATCAATGCTGACTTAGGTCTTGTTTGCTGAAGCTTGTTAGACTCTCATTACAGCAACATGTCAGTAACTTCTTTGCCAATTCTTTTTAAAAATCTGTATTGCCATAATAATGTAAGAAATTCTTCGATAAAGATTTAAACAATACTAACTTACTGCTCAGCAGTGATTTACTCCTTTCAAACTTTTAAATACTGTTTCACTGCAATTCTGTCTGTCCATGGTTTTCCATCTTATTAAAGGTTTTCTTGTTTCTTTACAGGAAAGCTGGGTAAGTTACTGCTTTTAACAGTCCAGAACACAGCATACTTCCTCCTGCATTTCTGAAGAAGGGTCCCAACCCAAAACCTCAGCTTTCCTGCGCCTCTGATGCTGCCTGGCCTGCTGTGTTCATCCAGCCCCACACTGTGTTATCTCTGTAATTCCTCCTGCATACTTCTTTTAAAATTAAGTTCTCTTGGTGGTTTTTTTTATAAATCTTTGTAAAAAATTGTGTTTTAATTGCTGAATAAATCTTTTTTAAATCTTACGTTTCTTCAGTATTGTCTTCTTCTGCTGGGAGCTTTTCCCAGTTTCACTAGAGGAGACTGATTTAGCTAAATTCTGAGGTTTTCCTGATTCTGCACCTCCAGCACTGATTACTTTCCCAGCGTTTTCACCATCCTTTGAAGTTGTGTCTTGTGGACCCTATTCACAGTAGCGGTACAGCTTGTACTTTTCCCACGGGGCTGTCTCATTATGGTTCAAAACATTCTGACACCCTTCATTGACATTAAAGCAATGAGATTTGATGGGCCAAAGTATCTTTCCGTACCCATAACATTTTCTCCTGCTGTGTTTGTACTTTGTATTTTATGAGATTGTGTCTTGAGGCACAGTTGGTAGCATCCTTGCTTCTCAACTAGAGATTCAAGGAATGAGTCTCACACCTAGACTTGACAGACATGGAAAGTGCAGGTTGACTGGCAACTTGCAAATCCTTCCAATGACCCAATGGCAGGCAATAACAGAGAGACTCCAAGTCAGCCACACTTGATGAGGAGTGGCACCTCTCTAACCTCTCCTCTGGTATCGGGCTACCAACCTATTCCGCAAGAGATAATATATAAACGCATGCTTCATCAAACACCTTTAGTTGTCGGAAGGCTAAGAGGAAGAATGTGAGCATCCTGGCTTTATGGTACTTGCCTGACATGAATGACATGAAAACGTGTCATTTACGGTAGACATTCTATTGATAAGATGGCTGCTACAACCAGCCCTATATCAATAAGAGTGAACATGTACCGAGTAAGGGCTGCACAAGTTGGAGACCACCAAGGTAAAACATTTTAAAAGCACATTCACTAGGTGATCCCTCTGTCCAAGCACAGGGCTGTTAGCTTTGAGGTTCTAGGATTAAATAAAGGCAGCCATGTCACACAGGAAATTGTGCTACCTTCTTGGTGGGAAAGATGTTGGGAAATATAATCATGCCACCACAATTTTCCTCCGTGGGGCAAACAAAACAGTAAAAGAAAGGGCAAGAGAGATACATCTGATTTCTGTTTCAAAAGCAATGCCATTATTTTCTCAATTTATGGCTTGGAGAAGCAATAAGAACATGAAAGTTACCTAGAACAGTGAGGCGTGCCTTGGCTGAGTCACTGTCCAGTTCTGTGCTGGCTACACATGTGTAGATCCCTTCATCTCGTTCAGACACGTTAATGATTGTTAAAGAGTCCTCATCTTTCTTCATCCTGAAATCAAAGATGGTTTTAAATAACTCTCAGGTTTTTTTTTGCCTTTCCTCCCATTTCCCCCCCCTCTCTCCATTTGGGAGCTACTGACCAACGCTGGTGAGGTACTGCCTTTCGTTAATGAGACACTGGAATATCCTGATGAACAACTGGCCCATGTTGGTGAGGGACTGGCCCATTGTTAATGAGGGAATGGCCTATGTTAGTGAGGGACTGGCCCATTGTTAATGAGGGAATGGCCCATGTTAATCAGCAATTGGTTTATGTTAATGAGGGAGTGGTCTATGCTTTCAACATTTGAAAGTATGGTTGCTCTCTAATAATTCATCATGTTTTCTTGAGTCTATTGAAATTGCACTTGATTTTCTAAACTTACATCAATGGATGAAGATTTGCCATCAGCACATGGTCAACATTCACTCCCTTGAGCACTGATGCACACTGATACACTTCAATAACTTACTTAGGCTCCTTAAATAGAACCTTTCAAACTTTCACTACCTTGAGGCAAGTAGAAGGTGGTTCATAGTAACACTGCAAATGCAAATTTGCCTCTAAGCCACATACCGTATTGACATGGAACTAAATTGCCATTCCTTCATTGTGGCTTGGTCAAAACTCTGCTATCTCCTTCTCAACAACACTGTGGGTCTACATACAGCAGGCAGACTGCAGCAGTTCAAGAAGGCAGCTCACCACAGAAATAACTCCACAGAGGCTGGTATCTCATCACCATTTATTCACACACGAGCAGTCCATGACTATAGTATTGCCTCGTACAGAATCAGGCACCAGAGTGTCAGTGTCCTCGACACTCACCCTTTTTATACGTCAACCAGAGCTCCCTGACTGGACCAGATTACCAGCCCCAATCAAGGAACTCACAATCTATGAGGTCCACCTGGCTGACCTCGTTACAATCACTACAACCACTACCTTCTCAAGGGCAAATAGGGATGAAAAAAAATGAAACAGAACTTCCAGAGAAAGTAACTTCAGCAAGGATAGGGGACACACACTGAGGAGATGATGAAGCAGTAAACAAAAGGAACACACCTCCATGGCAAATACAGAACTTTGTCATCTTTGAGCCAGGTAACCGTCACTCTTAATGTTGGATCGTGCCTCACTTTACATTCAAACTTTGCAGCAAGTGACCGCTTCACTGTGACAGATTCTGGAGCCCTTACAATCCTTGTAGGGTCTGCATTAATGGCAAAGGAAATTGTAAAAGGGTGAGAATTGTTATCATTTGAGCAGCTCAAGTAACTGTATCTCGATTAGAGTCCGACCACCTAGCTGTCAGCCTCAATGATTCCCATGGGAAAATCTAGAAAGCAATGTGAAAACATCAGACTTCCATCCCAAGGTGGTCTGCTGTCCCATATTTTAAAGGATTGTGCCACAGCCCCACAGCAGTGCATTTCACTCTTAAACTGGCCCCTGAAAGGTCCCTCGGAAGTCACTCAGTTCAAGAACAATTAGGAGTGAAGTGCTGGTCTTGCCAGCGATGTTTAAATCCCATGAGAAGGTAAAATAGATCTGCCCTTCAAGCACTTTCCCATGCTATTCCAGACTTCCAGCATCCGCAAAGTTTACTTTGGTCTAGAAAAGGTGAAATGGTTTTCCCGTTCAAAACTAAAAATTGAGGGAGCAGTTGTCTCCAGCAACCAATGGCAGCTTTCACTTTGGACATGAATCCAAATGGCGGTTTACCAGGCTCGACAAATCACGTCCAGCCCACAAAGTGTTGCAAACCTCATTTCTTGGCATAAAAAAAGTTACCTTTGACCTCCAGTCGCACCCTGTTCTCAGCCTTGCCAAGTATGTTGGTCGCTACACAGGTATAGGTTCCCTCATCAACCTTCCGTGCTCGTCGCAATTCCAAAGTCCCGTTGTCATGGATAATATAGTTTCCTCCATAAAGATTATTGCCCTGCCCATCCTTAAACCTCAAGACACAAAAGAACAGAATCAGAGAAAGGATGGGATGTCAGTTCATAGGCAAAGACAATCAATGTTCGGCAGTGACACCCTCATCCCATAAATGTATATTAAAAAACTGAATGAATTTATGGGACATTAAGACAAAAACTATTTTCTATGTTGTGACACTATCCCATTTTATTCGAACATCAAGCTCCATATTGTATTAGTGCTTCCCTACATTTATCTGCTAGGATGTGCTCACACAATATAATGCCTCAGCAACTTGCCACTTACCATCGCAGGGTGGGGATTGGTGAACCAAAGAACTGACAATTGAGCCTTGTTCGGTTATTTTCTATCACTTTGACTATTTGATTTAGTCGGGACAATATTCTAGGCTGAACATCTGTGAACAAAGAAGATTCTATCAGCTGCAAAGATTTACAAAAATACTAAAGTCACCGTAGTCCCACGGGATTGCTCTAACATTAGGCAGTCATTACACCCCAAGGTCAGTGCAGAGGTCAAGAAGAAGAGTCTCTCATGTTAGTATCAGCTGGTGTAGAAATTGGATCCACACTGTTGGGGTTACGCTGCAATGCAAACCATCTAGCCAGCTAACCCCCTTCTGAAAATGCTATTAAGTAGTGGAGACTTGTTGCCAGAGGCAAAACAGACCTCATCCACTGGTACCAATGGCCTTCACAACTCCTGAACTGTCTCTCAAGTATAATTATTGATAGCTTGCAGGCAAAATGCACACAGCTAAATCCTTTAAGTGATCATGAGTAAAATATAAATTAAAATGGTTTGGATTTCATTGTAAACAGGACAATTGCCTGTGCTTTTTTGGAAAACAAAACTACCTTAGAAATCTTCTACAGATAGTAAGAACTGCAGATGCTGGAGTCAGAGGTAACGCAGCGTGGAGCTGGAGGAACACAGCAGGCCAGGCAGCATCTGAGGAGCAGGCAAGTTGCCGTTTCAGGTCAGGACCCTTCTTCCGAAATGACCCGAAATGTCAACTTTCTTGCTCTTCTGATGCTGCCTAGCCTGCTGTGTCCCTCCAGATCCACACTGTGTTATCTTAGAAATCTTCTACATGTCCCACTTTAACATTTCATCTGATTGACAGCATCTCTGCTTATGAAGCACTGACAAAAGATTTAGCCAAGTTTATATGCTCAAAGTTATGGAGTGGGAGGGGTACGCACCGTCTTTGGACTGAGAAGTATCCATGGAGACAAGGATGACATGAGGACCTGGTAGATAGGTGATAAAATTATCATAACCATGTTCCTTTTGTGGTTAGCTCAGTTGGCTGAATGGCTAGTTTACAATGTAGAGTGACGCCAACATTGTGCGTTCCACTCCTGCATTTGACGAGGTAAACATGAAGGATTCTCCTTCTTAACCTCTCCCTTCGCCTGAGGGACCCTCAGGTTAAACCTCTCTGATGAGACATCAGCCCTATGGCCTGGGAGGACGATGGTGAACTTTACCTTCACTCATCATGTAACTTGACTAGGTGTAAGCACTCTACAGATTACATATAGATTATACATACAGATTACCCTTTAAGTCGTTTCAGCAGTGGGAGTCCAATGGAGGCGCGAGGGCAGCCTGGGAAGGTAAGCTTCTTCTTTAAAAACTTACCTCGTGAATAGGCGGAGTGCGCGTCGAGCAGGAGCAGACACGGGACGGTTGAGTAAGTGAGGTAATATATTTGGGTGGTTGCTTTACCCAAAACACTACAAAGGTAGTGTCTCCCACCCATCCTCCTCCTCTAACCAAAAAGTTTCTGAGCGCCGATTTGGTAAGTTACTAGTGTTATTTGTTTTTTTAGAATTCAGAACAATGGCAATGGATGTTAGGGCAGTTGCATGCTCCTCCTGTAGGATGTGGGAGGTAAGGGTCACCAGTAGCGTCCCTGCTGACTTCATCTGGGGGAAGTGCACCCAACTCCAGCTCCTTGGAGACCGCGTTAGGGAACTGGAGCTGGAGCTGGATGAACTTCGGATCATTCGGGAGGTTGAGGGGGTGATTGAGAGGAGGGACAGGGAGGTAGTCACACCTCAAGTACAGGAAAAAAGTAGATGGGTTACAGTCAGGGGATGGAAAGGGAACAGGCAGACAGTGCGGGGATACCCCGTGACCGTTCCCCTCAATAACAGGTATACCGTTTTGGATTCTGTTGAGGGGGATGACTTACCAGGGGTAAGACATGGGGTACAGGTCTCTGGTGCAGAGTCTGTCCCTGTTGCTCAGAAGGGAAGGGGGTAGAGGAGGAGAGCATTAGTCACTGGGGACTCCATAGTTAGGGGGACAGATAGGAGATTCTGCGGGAACGAGAGAGACTTGCGGTTGGTGTGTTACCTCCGAGGTGCCAGAGTCCGTGATGTCTCGGATCGTGTTTTCGGGATCCTTAAGGGGGAGGGGGAGCAGCCCCAAGTCGTGGTCCACATAGGCACCAACGACATAGGTAGGAAAAGGGACGGGGATGTAAGGCAGAAATTCAAGGAGCTAGGGTGGAAGCTTAGAGCTAGAACAAACAGAGTTGTTATCTCTTGTTTGTTACCTGTGCCACGTGCTAGCAAGGCGAGGAATAGGGAGAGAGGGCAGTTGAACACGTGGCTACAGGGATGGTGCAGGAGGGAGGGATTCAGATAATTGGAGCTCATTCTGGGGTAGGTGGGACCTCTACAAATGGGATGGTCTGCACCTGAACCAGAGGGGTACCAATATCCCTGGGGGGAAATTTACTAATGCTGTTCGGGAGGGTTTAAACTAGTTCAGCTGGAGGATGGGAACCTGACTTGTAGCTCCAGTGGACAGGAAGTTGAGAGTAGTGAGGTCATGAATAAGGTTTCAAGGTCGCAGGAGTGTACCGGCAGGCAGGAAGGTGGTTTGAAGTGTGTCTACTTCAACGCCAGGAGCATCCAGAACAAGGTGGGTGACCTTGCAGCATGGGTTGATACCTGGGACTTTGATGTTGTGGCCATTTCGGAGACATGGGTAGAGCAGGGACAGGAATGGTTGTTGCAGGTTCCGGGGTTTAGATGTTTCAGTAAGATCAGGGAAGGTGGTAAAAGAGGGGGAGGTGTGGCATTGTTAGTTAAGGACAGTATTATGGCGGTAGAAAGGACGTTTGATGAGGACTCGTCTACTGAGGTAGTATGGGCTGAGGTGAGAAACAGGAAACGAGAGGTCACCCTGTTGGGAGTTTTCTATAGGCCTCCGAATAGTTCCAGAGATGTAGAGGAAAGGATAGCAAAGATGATTCTGGATAGGAGCGAAAGGAACAGGGTAGTTGTTATGGGGGACTTTAACTTTCCAAATATTGACTGGAAACGCTATAGTTCGAGTACTTTAGATGGGTCAGTTTTTGTCCAATGTGTGCAGGAGCGTTTCCTGACACAGTATGTAGACAGGCCAACAACAGGCAATGCCACTTCTGATTTGGTACTGGGTAATGAACCAGGCCAGGTGTTAGATTTGGAGGTAGGTGAGCACTTTGGTGATAGTGACCACAATTCGGTCACGTTTACTTTAGCGATGGAGAGGGATAGGTATATACCGCAGTGCAAGAGTTATAGCTGGGGGAAAGGCAATTATGAGGCGATTAGGCAAGACTTAGGATGCATAGGATGAGGAAGGAAACTGCAGGGGCTGGGCACAATTGGAATGTGGAGCTTGTTCAAGGAACAGCTACCGCGTGTCCTTGATAAGTATGTACCTGGCAGGCAGGGAGGAAATGGTCGAGCGAGGGAACTGTGGTTTACTAAAGAAGTTGAATCTCTTGCCAAGAGGAAGAAGGAGGCTTATGTAAAGATGAAGTGCGAAGGCTCAGTTAGGGTGCTTGAGAGTTACAAGTTAGCCAGGAAGGACCTAAAGAGAGAGTTAAGAAGAGCCAGGATGGGACATGAGAAGTCTTTGGCAGGTAGGATCCATGAAAACACTAAAGCTTTCTATAGGTATGTCAGGAATAAAAGAATGACTAGAGTAAGATTAGGGCCAGTCAAGGACAGTAGTGGAAAGTTGTGCAAGGAGTCTGAAGAGATAGGAGAGGCGCTAAATGAGTATTTTTCATCAGTATTCACACATGAAAAGGACAATGTTGTCGAGGAGGATACTGAGATACAGGCTATTAGACTAGACAGGATTGAGGTTCACAAGGAGGAGGTGTTAGCAATCCTGGAAAGTCTGAGAATAGATAAGTCCCCTGGGCCGGATGGGATCTATCTTAATATTCTCTGGGAAGCTAGGGAGGAGATTGCAGAGCCTTTGGCTTTGATCTTTTTGTCGTCATTGTCTACAGGAATAGTGCCAGAAGACTGGAGGATAGCAAATGTTGTCCCCTTGTTCAAGAAGGGGAGTAGAGACAACCCTGGTAATTATAGACCAGTGAGCCTTACTTTGGCTGTGGGTAAAGTGTTGGAAAGGATTATAAGAGATAGGATTTATAATCATCTAGAAGGGAATAATTTGATTAGAGATAGTCAACAAGGTTTTGTGAAGGGTAGGTCGTGCCTCACAAACCTTATTGAGTTCTTTGAGAAGGTGACTAAACAGGTGGATGAGGGTAAAGCGGTTGATGTGGTGTATATGGATTTCAGTAAAGAATTTGATAAGGTTCCCCATGGTAGGCTATTGCAGAAAATTCGGAGGCAGGGGATTGAGGGTGATTTAGCGGTTTGGATCAGAAATTGGCTAGCTGGAAGAAGACAGAGGGTGGTGGTTGATGGGAAATGTTCATCCTGGAGTTCAGTTACTAGTGGTGTTCCCCAGGATCTGTTTTGGGGCCACTGCTGTTTGTCATTTTTATAAATGACCTGGATGAGGGCGTAGAAGGAGGGATTAGTAAATTTGCGGATGACACTAAAGTCGGTGGAGTTGTGGATAGTGCGGAAGGATGTTGCAGGTTACAGAGGGACATAGATAAGCTGCAGAGCTGGGCTGAGAGATGGCAAATGGAGTTTAATGTGGAAAAGTGTGAGGTGATTCACTTTGGAAGGAGTAACAGGAATACAGAGCACTGGGCTAATGGTAAGATTCTTGGTAGTGTGGACGAGCAGAGAGATCTCGGTGTCGATGTGCATAGATCCTTGAAAGTTGCCACCCAGGTTGATAGGGTTGTTAAGAAGGCGTACGGTGTGTTAGGTTTTATTGGTAGAGGGATTGAGTTTCGGAGCCGTGAGGTCATGTTGCAGCTGTACAAAACTCCCGTGCGGCCGCACTTGGAGTATTGCGTAAATTTTTGGTCACCACATTATAGGAAGGATGTGGAAGCATTGGAAAGGGTACAGAGGAGATTTACCAGGATGTTGCCTGGTATGGAGGGAAGGTCTTACAAGGAAAGGCTGAGGGACTTGAGGCTGTTTTCGTTAGAGAGAAGAAGGTTAAGAGGTGACTTAATAGAGACATACAAGATGATCAGAAGATTAGATAGGGTGGACAGTGAGAGCCTTTTTCCTCGGATGGTGGCGGCTAGCACGAGGGGACATAGCTTTCAATTGAGGGGTGATAGATATAGGACAGATGTCAGAGGTAGATTCTTTACTCAGAGAGTAGTAAGGACATGGAATGCCTTGCCTGCAGCAGTTGTAGTCTCACCAACTTTAAGGGCATTTAAGTTGTCGTTGGATAAACATATGGATGATAATGGAATAGTGTAGGTTAGATGGGCTTCAGATTGGTTTCACAGGTCGGCGCAACATCGAGGGCCGAAGGGCCCGTACTGCGCTGTAATGTTCTGTGTTCTATGTTCTATGTTCTATATAGAGGCAACAGAAGATTTGGAAAAAGAATAGTTTTTGTTCCTGTTAAACACTCAGTGGCTGGCTCAGACGTTTTGCTGGTGCTTTTCTTTGGGAGAACTAACTGATAGACAATGCAAAGGCCAAACTGCTAACGTCGTTTCTCAAGTCAATGACTGAACTGCTTTTGATGGCACCTCAATCTAGATTTGAATACGAGGCAGAAAATTGGGAAAAGACAATTCTGTCTATCCCATCCTCATATTGATCCTCTGACTTTTGCTCCATCTGTTCGACGGGCACCACCCGTCCTGACCTCTGACGACTTTAACTTCTGGCAGAGCAAAAAAAAAAAGTAACTTTCGGAAAAAAAAAATTCCTTAACGCCCTGAACCCAAAAAAACAAAATTCAAAAGACCATATTTACCTGAACATCAAACTCTATTTGATGGATTCCCTCCTGTAGCATTTAGCGTATTTGCTAAAATTTCTTGCATATTTTTTAAAAAAATGACCTAAAATGTCAAGCGACTCAATGTGAAATCTAAATAATTGCCATTATCATTTTGAATTTAATGAGGAAACATTGGGTAATTATCAAAGTCATACTCTCATTCACAGAATGGTTCCCACATTGGATGCTAGACAGTCCAGGTATGACAGAATATACCTATGCATGTTACATTAGTGATGAGTGGACAAGATCTTTATGTAGCATTTCAGATTAATATGCTATAAGAGTTTTCATTCAATGCGCCCAGATTTGGCAGAATAGGTAAACATGTACTGAAAGAGCAACATTTCATTCAAGTTGATCACTCAGTGACAGCACAGTGAACTTATCATCGACATACAGATTTAAAGGAGGTGGTTGAGGACTTCCTCTCACTTAATCTCTCTTAGTCTCTCTCCCTCAGACGTTCAGGCTATCGGTTCCTATTTAGGTTTAAAATTTATCAGTAAGATCAGCTCAAAGTTTTGTCCGAGTACTAACATCCCAGGCACCATCACTATTTTCAAATATCAGGCATGCAAACCCATTTAAGACCACAAGACCATAAGACATAGAGCGGAATTAGGCCATTCAGCCCATTCAGTCTACTCTGCCATTTAATGAGGTCATGGTTGATCTAATACACCTCAACTCCACTTTCGTGCCTTTTCTGCATAACCCTTCATTCCCTGATTGATTAAAAAACTATCTCAGCCTTGAATATACATAATGACCCAGTCAAAAAACAACATTTTCCCTGTCAAATCCCCAAAGAATCTCGTATATTCCAATAAGGTTGCCTCTCATTCTTCTAAATTCCAATAAGTACAAGCCCAATCTACTTCATGCTTCCTTAGACGCCAATTCCTCCATACATGGTATCAGCCCAGTGAACCTTCTGTGGACTGCCTCCAATTCCAGTATATCTTTCTTTAGGTTAGGGGCACAAAACTTTTCACAGTCTTCCTTTCTCTGCCCTCACTTTGGACATCATCCAGACTGAGACTCAAGCTTGTAACTCAATGAGTTAAGATATCATGGACTTACAGGCAAGTTAACACTTCCAGCTCAACATTAACCATCAAGGAGAAGGCAGCTGTATCTAAACTTACCAAGGATACTGACAAATGCATTGGCCAGCAAGTACCCATGCTCATTAGAGGCATTGCATTGGTACACGGCACTGCTTCCAATCTGTGCCTCTCGGAAGATAATTGTATCACCATCAATTTCACGGCCTGGACTCTGACGGACCTCTTCAGAGAAAGAAGGAGATGGTTAACTAATCATTGTTTGATTTACAGTCTTCTAGAATGTTGTCCTGTTAGATATTAATAGACAGGCGCGCGCGCGCACACACACGCGCACACACACACACACACACACACACAACGGGGATAAATTTTAAGTTGAATAATAGAGTAAAGTCTGCGACATCAAATTGATAATCTATAGCAGCAGTGGTCAGCAACCTGCAGCTTTGGAGCCACCTGTGGTTCTTCAATATCTTACTCCCACATCAAAACCCTTTCCAATTGGTTTGCATTATGATGAAAGACGCCAAAGAAAATCAAGCAAGTAAATTAAGATTTTGCATATGGGGTGAAAACCGAATAACTATTGTAACAACCATGTCCTTCTGTTTTTGTGCTTTTGAAAATTATGGACTGAAATGAGAAAGAACGTTTTTAAAAATCACGTTTCTCAGAGTTTCTGCATGTATAGAAAAGCAAGTCATCTGGCACTCATGGCAAGCAGTGTTTAAACAACTGTTTGAACAAGTATTAATTGAAAGTGAGGTGCAGGCCAACTGGAACCGAGGGTTTCTGTAATCAGATGGAGGTTTGGCTGGTAATAAGATGCTGATTAGTCAATGGACTAGTGACAAATTATCCAAGACAAAAGCCTTTTTCCTGCAAGCAACCATGTGATTGAATCTCAGGTAGGTGAACAGTTTTGAGCTAGGAACAAGATGTAGAGAAGTGTTCAGAGCTTAACAAGCATGGGGCTGGATGAACACACCAGGTCAAGCAGCATCATAGGAGCAGGAAAACTTGACGTTTCGGGCCTAAACCCTTCATCAGAAAATCCTATCTCAAGTGTTCAGAGCTTCACCAGGTTAGGCGTTGTCTCTCTGTCTTCTGCAGTTAAAACCAATTTTAAACCTGAAGAAAATGGAATTAACTTCTCTTCAACAGTTGCTGTAAGTTGAAAATTTTGAATTGAATAGGGAGAGGTGATGGTTGAGTGGTATTATCACTGGACTGTTAATCCAGAGACCCAGGTAACGTTATGGGAATCTGGGTTTGAATCCTGCCCTAGCAGATGGTGGCATTTGAATCTAATAAAGATCTGGAATTAAGAGTCTTACAATGACCATGTCGGAAAAACCCATCTGGTTTGCTAATGTCCTTTTAGGGAAGGAAACTGCCATCCTTACCTGGTCTGGCCTACATGTGACTCCAGACCCACAGCAATGTAGTAGGCTCTTAACTGCCCTCTGGGCAATTAGGGATGGGCAGTAAATGCTGCCTAGTCACTGATGTACATGTCCCATGAACGAATAAAAAATAAAATCGATAAATCAGAGCTTTTGTAAGGGAACCAGTCACTGTGTGCATTGTGGAAGTATTGTGAAAAGGCTTCCTTTTCTCAGTAGAGAGAGGCAAGAACTAACATTACAGATTTTGTCAACAAACACCACTGAGCTGATTTTCTCGTTTCTCCTCCCTCCGTGTGATTTATTTCCTCTACGTCCATGTCCTGTAGCAAGAATCTAATTACTTGTAGCACAATGTGATTCTAGTGATTAAATACTGAAACCCGCTCTGTGCTTGCGATGTCTGAAAAAAACACAGATAAATTAGGAATCTTGTGCAATTATTTTAAAGTCGTTAACTTTTCTGATGACTCTGGGTATACCGAGGCTTGATTTCCATTGCGTGCCTCAGCGAGTCTTGAACATTATGCTGCACCGCATGAATTCAAGTGACATTTTAACCAAAACCATTATTACACTTTAAATAAATGAGTCGTACAGCTACACCATGATTTCAGATAATGGAGATCTGTCTTGATCTTACTGAATGCAGAGCAGACTCGATTGACCAAATGGCGTATTTCTGATCCGTAATTTCAAAAAATACCTAATGCTTGAGGAGCTGGTTTCCTGGATGGGACCATTACTGTTACTATAGCTCAGTTGATAAATTATTGTGAATGTATTATTTGAAGCAATTTCTTGTCAAGAAAATCAATGGCTAAAAACTGGTCTTGTAGAAACACATCTTAAGCTAATGTTTGTTTCAAAGTTGACTTTGCTGATTATTGTTGAAACAAATTCAACTTACTGCAAGTCCTGTTACAAAAACACAACGATGAGTATGATTATTTTCAATATTATATGTGAATTTCTTATTACTTTTCCATTCCAACTATGGACATACTGTTTTTCCAGCAAATTAATATGGTTGACCTCTTTTACATTTTCATTTGAATGTGACTGTCCATAATTCATGCAAATTTATGTGTAAAATCTGAGCATGCATATACTAGAGAAACAAAAAATAGTTATTAAAAAGACACAGCAAATGTTATGAAATACAATAACTCAGAGTTAGTTTTGTCTTAATTTTGATTTTTCTTTCCAGTTGATATACCATTTTATTATATAGATTTTAATTATCATGGCACAGATCGATAGACTTTAGAATTGCCAAGTTTTCTTCTTATGGTTCCCAAAAGCTTTTATTTTCATTCATTTTTTTCAAAAGCTCTTCAGGACTCAACAGGCTGCTGAACCTTGCGTTAAATATTACCCCCACTCCCAATTCAGTCAGCTTTAGTACAGAAATGACAATAATAAACCCAACAAGACACACAGAAGTCATGACATGGTCATCGTTAACTCACTTTCTATGGGTTCCCCATTCACCAGCCACTGGATGTCAGGCTTGGGGTTTCCGTTGGCTTGACACACCAACCTGCCGTATTCCCCAGGAGCCAGCACCAAATTCTGGGGCTCATTCAGCCAATATGGAGCAGCTTTGAGAATGAAAATTAACCACAAAATAATTGTCAGCTAAACACAACATGGACTGTAGAATTTTCATTTCTCACAGGTACAGCATGTTTGGATTACTCTAATGTTTTATTTGGGCTAAATCTCAGTTGGTATTGTTTGGTGGGTCAGATCGCAACCAATCATATTAAAGATAATACCAAAGACTTCTTCCTCAGTGCTGAAAACAGCATTCAATCCAGGAACGAAATTTCCCCTCAGGATGTGACATTGATGGGACTCTAGCAATCTAACTTAGTAAAGACCAGGCATGAAAGTTTAGTCTTTTTGATGATCCATCTCCTTCAGTTCTTGATAAGCATTTGTTTAACACGGATATGGTGTTACACTGCTACTGTTCCCTCTAAACACTCGCTTAACAACTCGATTCTTTGTTGTCCCAACTGCCCCATGTCTATCCCCCGTAAGTAAGGCTCGTGAACACTTGCATTCATCAAATGAAGACTCTGGACCTGTTTTTAACTGGGGTGGAAATCATCTTTTACCTGGTAACATCAACCTTGTGTTAATTGGTCCTTTGGCTTTGGTTGGATCACATAATAGGGGCAATGTGCATCCGAGAGGAAGTTTCTAAATTTCCGTCCCTGAAACACCCAACCCTCCAAAGTGGCCTGGGATCATTCTCATTTTTCATTTCACTCAGTAGATTACATCACTCCCAAGTGTGATAGCAAGTATATATATTATATATGTGTGTGCGTATATATATATTAGTCATTGCCACTATATGGGTTAGGTTAGATGAACCAGCAAATCTTCTGTTTTTCATAGGTGTGAAGGCAGTGTCTGAAAAAAGTAAGTACTTGAGACTCCTCAAACTTCCCACTTCTTCAGAAATTCTGAAGCTTTTGCTAAGACATTGAATACAGCCGACACAAATGTGCTCAAAGTCCACAAGCATCCACTCTCTCCATCACTAATGCTCAGTAGCAGCAGTGTGTGCTATCTACAAGATGCACTGAGGAAATTCACCAAGGATCCTCAGATAGCACCTTCCAAACACAGGACTACTTCTATTTAGTAGGACAAAGGCAGCAAAAATATGGGCACACCACCCCCTGGAAGTTCCCCTCCGAGCCATTCACCATCCTGGCTTGGAAATATATTGCTGTTCCTTCACTATTGCTGGGTCAAAATCTGAAATTCCCTCTCTTAAGGGCATTGTGGGCCTATCTACATCAGACGGACTACAGTGGTTCAAGAAGGCAGCTTACCTCCATCTTCTCAAGAGCAACTAGGGGTGGGCAATAAATGCTAGCATAGTGGCTCAGTGGGTGGAACCAGGCATCTGGGTTCAATTCCAACCTCAGGTGACTGTCTGTGTGAAGTTTGCACATTCTCCCTGTGTCTGTGTGGGTTTCCTCTGGGTGCTCAGGTTTCTTCCCACAGTCCAAAGATGTGCAGTTGAGGTGGATTGGCCATGATAAATTGCCCATAGTGCCCAGGGGTGTGCAGGCTAGGCAGATTAGCCATGGGAAATGCAGAGTTACAGTGATGGGGTGGGTTTGGGTAAGATACTGTTTGGAGGGTCAGTATGGGCTGAATGGCCTGTCTCCACACTGTAGAGATTCTATACTTCTATCCAATGTATTTCAAATAAGAAAACTCCTGCTTTTGTGTGAAAAAGGTGTTGCCTGATCTTATGATTATTGCCCTGGTTCATGCATTCCCCAATATTTAGCAATTGAAACACCCTCGATCAAGTTTACCTGTCAGATCTAAACTCTCACTGAAATGTATAAAACTCATTGATGTAAATTGGGGTAAATGGTTGAAGGCACTAACACCTCTCTTTAGGGGTGACATTCTCAGAATAAAGGATTGATATTTTAGGACGAAGTTGAGGAAAAATTTCTTCACTCAGTTGTTGCATATGACAGTTCCTGAAGGGGTTAACTGTCATCACAGGATAAGTTCCACCCACCCAGATACAAAAGGACAGTTCATAGGAGGAGCCAATTAATTCCTAAGCTGTTGTTCTTTGTGGTCACAGCATATCCCTGAATAGTCATGTCCATGTGGTCTTAAGTTGAATACGAGTCTTGCAAACACAATCATGCATCATATGTAATTGAACAATATTTAATACATCTGCCTGCAGTTCATTAAGATTGTGCCTATCTTCTTCTGGCTGTTTAACTTTAGAAGAATGAGAGGTGACCACATTAAAACATATAAGATTCTTAGAGGACTTACACAGCAGACACAGAAAGGTCATATCCCCTTAAGGGTGTGCCTAGGACTACAGCCATAAACTCACAGTAAAAGGGTCTCACACTTAAATCAGAGTTGAGGAGGGATTTCTTCTCTCCGAGAGTAGTGAATTTGTAGAATTCCTTACCACAAAGGGCTGGGTCATTAAGTATATCCAAGGCTGAGATAGATGGATTTTTAACCAGTAAGGAAATCAAGGGTTATGGGGAAAAGGTTGGAAAGTGGGCTTGAGGATTGTATCCATGATCTGATAGAATAACGTAGCAGACATAATAGGCTCAATGGCCTTCTTCTGCTCCTTTATCTTATGATCTACTGTTTAAGATTCTTTGAGGTACAGCATTAGGAGCCTAGATGAATACCAGCGAGAAGGATCAGTGGGAGTGAATTCACAATGTATTATAAGTTGGTGAGAGCAGTGAGGATTTCACCAAATACAAACTCAGGGGATTACAAAATTTTAGAATTCCCTACACCAGATAGTTGTGGATTCTGTAATTGACTGTATTCAAAGTAGTAAACGTTTGGATATATGGAACATGGGATAAGATGGGAAAGTGAAATTCAGAGAGAATTTCAACTGTTTAATGAAATGACAGAGTAGGATTGAGCGGCCATTTGGCTATTTTCGACAGATGAAAATACGAAAATATTCAATGCGACAAAAGGCAGTGAGCAGCTGAATTGGAGAATGTAAGGATCTGAATAGATTATCTTACCTTTCACTCTCACTGTGATCGTGTGCCGTATGCTTCCCATTTTATTGGATGCCAAGCAAAAGTACTCGCCCGAGTTCTCCTCAGAAACATCAGTGATCCTCAATGTCTTGTTGTAGTTTTCAATTCGCACCTTTGGCCAAGGCAGTTCACCACCTTTCTTGTACCAAATTATATCTGGTGTGGGTCTGAAAATCACAGGAACTATGTTAATGACGTAGATTTGAGTACAATGGATGTACTGTGAAGAAATGTGATGTTTGAAGATGGTTCGGTCACAGCTCTCTTGTCCCTGAGTTGGAAAATTGTGGGTTGAAGTCAAGTAGCATTACAGAGATATATTAAAGCATGGAAATCCAGGAATGATACACCAATGCAAGGCTGAGAGAGTGCTACACTGTCAGAGGTGCTGTCCCCCCAAAAAACCTCAACCCATACATGAATCTTCACAGCAATACTGAGATTAAGTGAATATTCTTGTAAATTTTTTGGTAAGTATCTGAATTGAGTTTAATGAGGGTAAAAGTCCAAAGTGTATAAAGCAATGCAATTTAAAGAACTTGATTCACATTATAAATATCTGAGTAAATGACACTTTTATCATCTTTTAAATAACTGATTGTTTAAGATAAGTGTATATATTAGTATTTCTGTTCCTTGATTTCTGAGTTGCAAAATTTAAAATGTGAACATTATGTCTTAATCCTTTTAATAAATATCAGGATTTTCAAGCTCTAAAAAAATTTCAAAGCATCACTGGTCTCCATCAAAATCATAACAATGGCAACAATTAGCTGCTACCAAGAGGTTTTTTGGCACAATGGGTCATGTTCCTACCTCTGGGTCAGAAGCTCCAAGTTCAAGTCTCACCTCAGGATTGATAGTTATGGAATGTGTATCATAATCTGGTCAAAAAGGTTACTTTCCAGCCTGTAAATCCATCCCGTGCACCTATGGCAGGCAGCAGGAGTGGAATAACCTTGTGACTGCTCAAACACAATAGCCTCCCTGGCAACAGGCATCTAAAGACACCGCGCACACTTTTTTGCCATAAGCAAGTGTTATCCTCATTCCGGGACACTACTCCACCCAGACACAACACCTACTTGGCTAGATCTCAGCCGCAGTGTGAAATGTTCATCCAAAATTCCAACTTATCCCAAAGCTCCCTAGGGGAAAGGTTATGATACATTCATGTTCATGTGCAAATACATTGTGGCGTATGATTACTTAGAATACCCAGGATACTGAGAGAGGCAAGGGAGGAAATTGCTGGGGCCTTGCAAGAAACCTCTGTATCTCCCCTGTAGCCAGTAGGGGTCCCAGAGGATTTGAGAATAGCTAGTGTTATTCCTTTGTTTAAGAAGAGTGGCAGGCATAATCCAGCTAATTACAGGCCAGTAAGCCTTACATCAGTGGTAGGGAAATTATTGGAGAGGATTTTTTGAGACAGGATTTACTCCCACTGGAAACTAAGTGGGCGTATTAGCCAAAGGCAATATGGTTTTGTGAAGGGGAAGGTGGTGCCTCGTAAGTTGATAGAGTTTTTGAGGAAGTGACAAAGATGATCGATGAGGTCGGGTGGTGGATATTGTCTACATGGACTTCAGTAAGGCCTTTGACAAGGTCCCTCATGGCAGGCTGATACACAAGGTAAAGTCACATGGGGTCAGAGGCGAGTTTGCAAGATGGATAAAAAACTAGCTCGGTCATAGAAGACAGAGGGTAGCAGTGGAAGGGCGTGTTTCTGAATGGAGGGCTACGACTAGTGGCTTTCCTCCGGTATCAGTGTTGGGACCTTTGCTGTTTGTAATCTATATAAATGATTTGAAGGAAAATGTAACTGGTTTGATTAGTAAGTTTGTTGATGACACAAAGTTTGGTGGAATTGCAGATAGTGATGAGGACTGGTTAAATGATACAGCTGGATATAAATTGCTTAGTGACTTGGACAGGAAAAAGGCAGATGGAGTTTAATCTGGAAAATGAGAGAGAATGCATTTCGGAAGGTCTAATCCAGATGGAATATATACAATAAATGGCAGAATTCTTAACAATACTGATAGGCAGAGGGATCTGTGTGTACAGGTACACAGGTCACTGAAAGTGGCAACACGGGCAGAGAAGGTAGTCAAGAAGGCATACGGCATGCTTGCCTTCATCTGCAGGGGCATTGAGTTTAAAAATTGGCAGGTAATGTTGCAGCTTTATAGAAACTTAGTTCGGTTGCATTTGGAATATTGTGTTCGATTCTGGTTGTCACATTACCAGAAGGATGTGGTGGCTTTGGAGAGGGTACAAAAAAAGATTTACCAGGATGTCGCCTGGCATGGAGGGCATTAGCTGTGCAGAGAGGTTGGACAAACTTGAGTTGTTGTCAGTGGAACAACGAAGGTTGAGGGGTGACCTGACTGAGGTCTGCAAGATTACAAAGGGCATGGGCAGACCGGACAGTCAGAAGCTTTCTCCCATGGTGGAAGAGTCAGTTACCAGGGGCCATGGGTTTAAGGTGCGAGGCAAATTTTTTTATACAGAGGGTGGTAGGTGCCTGGAACCCCCTGCCAGGGGAGGTAGTAGAAGCAGATACTATAGTCACTTTTAAAGGGCGTCTTGACAAATATATGAATAGGGTGGGAATCGAGGGATATGGTTCCCGGAGGGGTAGGGGGTTTTAGTTGTGATGGGCAGCACGTCGGTGCAGACTTGGAGGGCCGAAGGGCCTGTTCCTGTACTGTAATGTTCTTTGTTCTATGTGCTTCAGACACACGCACATACACAAGCCTGTTTCAGCAATAATAGGCACGAAGTTCATGGGTTGTTACAAAAAATCTAGTTCACCAATATCTTTAACCAATGTGCTTATCCAGTTTGGTCCATCTCTGACTCCAACCCTCAAAACGGTGTGGTTCTTTCTGAAATGCCCTCTGAAGTGGCATTCAGTTGTAGCGAGCAAATAGCCACAACTGTTTGTCCATCTGCCACCTTTTCAGGGCATCAACATCCTGCTCTTGCCCTCCCAAGCCCACACCCCAATACTGATTGGAAGCACAGTTGGAACACCAGTTTGACATACATTCCTGAAGCGATGCATTCGAGTAACAGGTCTTCCCCTCGGAGAATGATTCTGCTGCTGGAGGTCCCTGTGGGTGACATGAACTTTGGAATCTGCTCCATGATTGGTCGCGCTGCAAACAAATACACACAGCCGTAAGTTAGAAGATAGAAAACAAAGGAAAAGAATAGCAGTGGAGAAAGAAAACACAATGAACTGTTTTAGATATAATCACTGGTATATACAGTCATGGAAATATGTTTCAAAAACTAAGGTCCAATGTTTGAAATTTCTGCTTGGTTGATAGTTTGTCACCAATATCAATGCTTGTGATAGGGAGATATACTCATCCTTGGCTCATCTGTCAATTCTCAATGGGCTCAATGGCAGGCAACACAGTGAGTTTTCACATTAGTGAAGGTGGTGTGCTAGTTGCTCGATCTTCCTTCACTCAGAAATAGTACGGGATCATCCCACCCCACATATTCTTAAAAGGTTAGGTGTGCAGGCCATCAGGTAGACGGGAGGACAATGAAAGAACTGTTTAAGTCTTCCCCTCCGTTTTCACAAAGGAGATGGATATTGTAAATATCAATGGACTGAAGATGAATGTGCAGCAGGAAGTTGGATTATTATGGAAAGTTAGTATATGGCATTACTCCAGTATAAGGTAGGCAGATTGCAAGAAAACTGGCCATTCACATTACAAAGTGCCCAGGGAAGAGAATTTAAAAAGTCTATGGAAAAGGAAAACATATTAAGAACCAGTGACCAGAGGTGGGGGTGGGGAAGTGTGGGTGTGTGGATATCTATTGTCCCTCACGTGTTTCAAACTAGTGACAGGAATAAGCCTGGCCATTGTGAGTTTCATAGCCTTGCAGAGTTTGTTATTGATTTCCTGGTGCTCAAGGTCTAGCCCTGCATGGGACAGAGAGCTGACAACAGTCAATATTTGTGTTGGAGCCTGCACCCACTGGGTGGCATGGTGGCTCTGCGGTCAGCACTGCTACCTCACAGTGCCAGGGACCCAGGTTCAATTCCAGCCTTGCGTGATTTGTTTGTGATTTCCCTGCGCCTGTGTGGGTTTCCTCCCACAGTGCAAAGATGTGTAGATTAGGAGGATTGGCAAGGCTTAATTGTCTGCAGGCTATGTAGATTAACTATGGTAAATGTAGGGTTACAAGGATAGGTTGGGAGTGTCATTGCAGACTCAGTGGGCCAAATGGCATCTGTCTACACTGTATGGATTCTATCTTCCTGTTGATCAGCCAATTTCAAACTAGGTGAATGAGACTGACAAATCTCAACACTTTGTAAGATGGTGCCATATTCACTTTACTCGATCTTGAGATGCATGGGAGCATAAGCTTACTCATAGCTGGCTGGAGCAAGATATGACTGATAAGTAAGCACAGAATGATTTTGATTTAGAACTGGGTAGCTTTTTCTAAAGAGCAGTCATAGACAGCAATGGCCTGCCTGAAAACCCTGCTTTCTAAAACTGCACCTCTCTACTGAAAAGTTTGCTGTGTTTGCAGCTTTAGCAAGGCCGAGCACTGCAGAAAACCAGAAAAGGTTCAGTTTACATTCAGAGAATACTCTCTTGATTGAGTGAGAATGTGGTCTCACAGTATTAATGTTAACAATCTACCTTTGCAACGGTAATACCTTTTTAGCCGGAAGACGTTTAAAATGCTCTTGGTTTAGGAGAAATAGCCCAAGTCAGTAGTCCCGTCATTTGGAAGCCTAAGTGTCAGCGCTGTGGAAAACCAGCTGAATGCCAGAAAAATTGTGACTACCAGTGATTTCAGTGGGACTCCAGCAATATTTAATTTCTAATCACTTCCAGTGAGGGCATCACAGCTATGGGAAAATACAGCTAATATAACAAATGGGCACAGAAACCCACTCCCCCATCCTTTCTTCTTTCGCAGTGTTTGAAGCTCCAATGATGGTGATGCAGACAGTTTAAGACCCCAAGAAAATCTGGGTAGTTAGATTTAGGGTTAAACTTAAATGTGGAGACAGTACCTCTCAGTTAATTCCACAAAGGATCCGCAGAAAGGCAGCAATGGTTACCATGTTTAAAACCAGAAGACAACAAGGGACAATTTGCTCTTAGCGAGAAACAAATTGAGAAATCTGCCATGATTCAGAAGTTTCTGAGACAAACATCTAGAGTAAAGGTTTGTCTTACGAGGAAATTGGGATGGAATTCAGAGGGTCGGTGTGGACTCGATGGGCCAAATAGACTGCTTCCACACTGTAGGGATTCTATGATTCTATGAAATGTTGGACACACTAAGTTTGTATCCACTGGAGTTTAGAAGAGTAAGAGTGGACTAGATCAATATGTACAAGATCCTGAGCGGCTGGCTATGGTTGGGGCAGCACGGTGGTATAGTGGTTAGCACTGCTGCCTCATAGCAACAGGGAGCTGGGTTCAGTTTTATCCTAAGGCGACTGACTGTGTGGAGTTTTCACACTGTGCCCGTATCTGCGTGGGTTTCCTTCAGGTGCTCTGGTTTCCTCCCACAGTCCAAAGATGTGCAGGTTCGGTAGATTGGCCATGCTAAATTATCTATTTACTCCACGTCTGGAGCATTGTGTACAGTTCTGGTCACCTCATTACAGAAAAGATGTGGAAGCGTTAGAAAAGGTGCAGAGGAAATTTACCAGGATGTTGCCTGGAATGGAGGGAAGGTCTTACGAGGAAAGGTTGCGAGAGCTAGGGCTTTTCTCTTTAGAACGACGAGGAATGAGAGGTGACTTGATAGAGATGTACAAAATGATCAGAGGTATAGCTAGAGTAGACAGCCAGAGACGTTTTCCTAGGGTGGAGGTAGCTTTTACGAGGGGACATAATTTTAAAGTGAAAGGAGGTAGATATCGGGGAGACGTCAGAGGTAGGTTCTTTGCTCAGAGAGTGGTAGGGGTGTGGAATGCATTGCCGGAGAGGGTCGTGGAGTCGGCCTCATTAGGGGCATTTAAGCGGCTATTAGATAGGCATATGGATGATAGTATAAGGTAGCGGTGGAGGTTAGATAGACCTGAGGTTTAGGGTAAAAGTTCGACACAACATTGTGGGCCGAAGGGCCTGTACGGTGCTGTACTGTTCTATATTCTATCTATTGTGTCTAGGGATGTGCAAGTATGGTGGGTTAGACATGGGAACTGCAGGGATGGGGTAGATGCTTGGGCCTGAGTGGGATGCTCTTAGCGGGTCAGCATGGACTCGATGAGCCAAATGTTCTGCTCTCACATCGCAGGGATTGTATGATTATAGTAAGGAGGTTTCCTCTGGAGAATCTAGAACTAGGGGTCGCTGCATAAAAATCAGTGGATGCCCACTTAAAACAGATGAGTGTGAGAATTTTTTTTCTCTCAGAGGGTCACTAGCCTTCGGAGATAGTAAGAACTGTATATGCAAGAGTCAGAGATAGCACAGTGTGGAGCAGCTGGAGGAACACAGCAGGCCAGGCAGCATCCTGCTCCTCTGAGTACTGGGAAAACTGACCAGGTCTGGATGCAGGGAGAAACAGAGTTAATACCTTGACTTCAACGACTTTTTGTAAGTGCGTCAGTTTTTCTAGCATTTTCTTACACCATCCATCCCACCCTCAACATATCACGAAGAGCTTCAAAGCCGATTACCTGCTTTTGAAATGTCACTGCTATTGTAATTCATGCAAATTCTTTCAAAGGGTCAAATAGGAGTGGTCCTGAGGGTGGAAACCATGGTGATACTTCGCTCTGCCTACACCCCCACCCCCAAAATTACTCTGTAGCTACAGCCCCACTTCCACTGCCTGACAGAAAAAGCAACATCATGACAGTCAGTGGTTGAGGAAACTGTAAGGAAATATGTTCCCTGTTATGTATGTCACAATGTTCCTGTGGCATTACTGAGATACTGCGTTACACAGGAAACAGTAACCAAGGAGCACTTGCATTGCAGTTACAGTATTAGTACGTTATTGAGTTATTAGGTTAACAGTGTGCAGATCCACATAAATTGTACAATCGAATAAAATCTTTAAACATTTAACTAGCACCATGATCAACATTCTGGGGGGTTACCCTTACCAGAAACTGATCTAGACTCACTATATAATTACAGGAGCTACAAGAGAAAGTCAGAGCCTAAGAATTGTGCCATGAGTAGCCGTCTCCTGACTCCTCACAGCCGGTCCGCCATATACGAGGCACAAATCAGGATTGTGATGGAATACATTTGCCTGGATGGGTCAGCTCCAACAACACTCGAAGCTTGAAACCATCCAGGACAAAGCAGCCCCCTTGACAAACGTCCACTTCCTTCACTGCAGGAATTCACTGAAGATCCTTAGACAGCACCTTCCAAACTCACAACCACTTCCAATTAGGACAAGAGCAGCAGGCATAATGGAACCCACCACCTTCAAGTTCCCCTCTAAGTCACTCCCCATCCTGACTTGGAAATAGATCAGCATTGCTTCAGTGTCACTGTGTCAAAATCCTGGACTTCCCTCCCTCAGGGAATTGTGGGTCTACCTACAACATTTGGATGGCAGCAATTTAAGAAGGGAGCTCACCATCACCTGCTCAAGGGCAGTTAGCAATGGACAATAAATGCTGACCCAGCCAGCGACACCCACGTCCCACAAATAAACAAAAAAAGTTGGATTTCAAAAGGCATAATAACTTGCGAGCAACGGTGAAGACCATGGGAACAAAAGGCATTAACTGAACCCAAGCGTGATGGAGAAATCCAAAATAAGACATGACTGTTTTCCTTCACAGTAGGTCTGTTCACAGGATGCAGCCTGACAGATCTCTGCCTGCTGTCAATCAACCCACTGTCCCTGCTGTCTCATTGCATACTCTTTTGTGCAAACAATAATCAAAGTAACTAACTGACAAAAATGTCTCTTTATGCACTTATTTGAAAACCAAATAAAAATTAGATCAGTTAAGCCAAATGAGAAGTTAACAACTCTTGAAAGTGGCATTATAATTAAGACAGGAGTTCAGCGAGCCTTCAAAGTTTCAAATAAAATTTTGTAGATTGAGATAAAGCACTCCAATGGCGCCCACTGCTGGTGAAGGTCACAAGTGAACCAGTGGACACTGTGTCATCCCTCTCCAAGGCTGCCTGGGTACCAGCCATCACCATGGAGCTGAAGCAGGCAGGTCCTTGGGGCTAATAGACCCCTCCACGACCCATTGCCTGGGGCTATTGTTGGCCACCTTGGCAGAAGTCGTCTGATCTGCTCACTGCACCCCCACCCCTCTGTCTTCTTTTACACTTTGTATGTGTTCCAACTCCTTAAATCAGACAATTCCCATCACTTGAGTATCTTTATCAACATGATCAAAAGAACCATTGACAAGGACACTGAGTATGAGATCAACTGAGTAGCAGCAAATAGGCAATAGCAATGAAAGGCTGATTTCTGGATTGGTAGGAAGTATACAGGGAGGTTACCTAGCGCTAGTAACAGGACCACAATTTTCTTGGACTGTGTTAATGACATGGGCTCGGGGGCACTGGGCGACGTTTTAATATTTGCAGCTGAAACAAAACTTGGAAACGCTGTGAAATATGAGGGGTGTGGTGACAGACGTTGAGAGGATGTAGACAGGCTAGTGGAATAGGCAGACACATGGCAAATGAAAGGCAGAGGGGTATGAAGTGATGCCTCTTAGCAGGAAGAGTGAGGACAGCTCATGTAACGCGAAGGATACGTTTCTAAAGGAGCATGGGGCAAAAGTTTCGGGAGTAAATGTACACAAATCATTATCTAACACTATTGCAGGTGATAAAGTTGCTTCTGAAAGTGGTTATAAAGGTTTACAGGATCTTGGGTTTTATAAAGAGAGCGTGACAATGTTGTGGCTTTAAGAGGTTATTTTGTCCTGGTTTCTTTTAAAGTGAGGTTTTAAGACAGAGGCGCCGAGCTGTCTAGTTGGAAAGCCAGTAAACAACTTGTGAGGCCCTGGAACAAAAGGAGCAGCCTGGGTGGCTGTGGTCAAGCTCTCACAGAACCAGCATCTTCAGGTTTAACTTTCGGCAGAAGCTGCCATGATTGTGAAAAGCTGGTACATCTTTCTTAGAGATTGTTGGAATTCTCTCTCTCTCTCTTAGAAGTGCCTTTTAATGTTCTTTCCTCGTGTAAGACAATCTGTGTTCTGAATTTGCTTTGTTGCCAAGGGGTGTGTTTATGGGATGTTACTATGTTGGAACAGTTACTGTTTAGCAGCAAAATAATCTATTATTCTGTTAAGATTTCCAATAGAGTTAGATTATTCCAAGTTCCTCTTTCTTTTGTTGTATTTTAACTGTAGTGTTTAAACAAAGTGTTTTGCTTAACATCGAGTAGTTTGACCAATCGAATTGCATCTAGAACACAGCACCTGATATTTATCTTTAAAAATAAAATGTTAAAGTCTAGGCTACCTTCCTAAAATATTTTGAGTGGGTCTGGTGTCCTTTATTCCTTCACAGGATGAGGGCATCACTGACTAGGCACTATTCATTGCCCAGAGGGCAGTTATGAGTCAACCACATTGCTGTGGATCTGGAGTCACATGTTGGCCAGACCAGGTAAGGATGGCAGTTTCCTTCCCTAAAGGACATCAGTGAGCCAGAGGGGTTTTTCCCCAACAATTGGGTCATAGTCATCACTAGATTCTTAATTCCAGATATTTATTGAATTCAAATTTCACCATCTGCTGTGGCAGGATTTGAACCCAGGTCTCCAGAACACT
The DNA here is from genome assembly GCA_024137785.1 of Ginglymostoma cirratum. Taxonomy (NCBI): domain Eukaryota; kingdom Metazoa; phylum Chordata; class Chondrichthyes; order Orectolobiformes; family Ginglymostomatidae; genus Ginglymostoma; species Ginglymostoma cirratum. The sequence goes on along the minus strand of JAHRHZ010000028.1, from coordinate 31,547,552 downwards.
GTCTGGGTCTCTGGATTAACAGTCCAGCGATAATACCACTAGGCCATCGCCTCTGCAGGTCATAATAAGAAATATAATGTACAAAATGAAGGAAGTTATCATAAGTTTTCACACAGCACTACATCAGCCTCCAATGGAGCAGTGAGCATAAATCTGGGTGTTGTATTTTCAGAAGGTGTGCAGACAGTAGAGAACATGCAGAAAGCATGTTTCCAGGGATTTCAGTGACATGAGTGGATTGAACAAGCTGAGGTTGTTTTCTTCAGAATCGTTTCAGGGGACATTTAATTGAGCAGTTCCAAACACTCAGAAGTTTCTCGAGAGCACATGGAGAGAAACTGCCCCTCATTGATGGAAAATCAGATGCCACTGATTTAAGGTCAATGGTAAAAGAACTATTGATTGTATGATGAAAGCCTCGTGATATGGTAAGTGGTTCAAATCTGGAATGCACTGTCTGCGAGGATACAGATTTACTCACGGATTTCAAATGAATATTGGTTATGCAGCTGAAAGGAAAAGATTTGAGAGGTGATGGGGAAAGAGTTTGGCAATGGGACAAGCTGAATTGCTGTTGTAGAGAACAGAACCTGATTTGATCAGCCAAATGACCTCTTTCTGTGCTATAGCTATTCTGTGTTTCAATAATCCCATTGTTTGGCCACGGCAGAATTAAGATTCTCCCTCCATCCCAGACCTTGTGCACAGTTCTGTTGAGCACTGACGTTGTCTGAGATAGTTGGTCTTATAATTACCCTGCAGACAATGAGCAACCCTTCTGGGATTCTTGATTAGAAGCAGATTCACCATCTGATGTGTTTCAATCTCAGAAAGCGATGGGCAGTAAGGGCTGCAGTCTTCCATCACTTCCTGATTAGTCACCTCAACGCATGTTCATGCCATTGGCAGTGAACCTTGAAAACCTCACTTGATGCGTTCAAATTCTGAAGTGATTTCAAGGTGATCAGCACAGGAAACCGTGGAGAGCAAGCTAAGAGGAGGGAGGATGTCATTCTGTTGTCTACCAAACAGTGAGATCATGGCTGATTTATACTCAAACTGCACTGAATACCCCATCTATATCCTTTTATATCTCCACCTGGCAAAGCTACTTCCAATTGGACACTTTTGATTAAAACAGCAACTACTGTTTTCTTCAGAAAATTGCACACTTCTAATTAACTGCTGCACAGAGAAGTATTCACAAGATGTGGGTATCACTGGCTGAGCCTGACATTTATTGTGAATCCTTGAGAAGGTGGTGGTAAGCTGCCTTCTTCAACTGCTGCAGTGCATTTGTCATAGGTACATCCATAATGCCATTGGAGAAAGAATTCCAGGACTTGGACCCAGCAACACTGAAGGAATGGCCGTTTATTTCCAAGTCAGGATGGTGAGTGGCTTGCAGTGGTTACTTGCAGGGGGTGGTGTTCCCTGGTATCTGCTGTCCTTGTCCTTCCAGATGAAAGTGGTCATGGTTCTACCTAACTAGTCTTAGTGAATTTTTGCGGAGCATCTTGTAGATAGTCCACACTGTTGCCACTAAGCATCGGTGGTAGAAGGAGTGGATGTGGTGTTAATCAAATGGGTTGCTTTGTCCTGAATGGTGTTGCATTTCTTGAGCTTTGCTGGAGCTGTACTCATCCAGGCAAGTGGGTATAGTCAATGCCTGGCACTTGTGTGACTTATTATTTTCTGCTCGTCAGTCCACATGTGGATATAGTCCAGGTTCTTGGTGCTTTTCAACATGGATTTCTTTAGTATCTGAGAAGTTGCAAATGGTGCTGAGCATTGTGCAAATAAGGCCAAACATCCCCACTTCTGACCTTATGATGAAGGGAAGGTCAATCTTGAAGCAGCTGAAGATGCTTGGGCCTAGGACACTACCCTGAGGAACTCCTGCAGAAATGTCCTGGACCTGAGATGACTGACCTCCAATAACCATAACTATCTTCCTATCTGCCAGGTATGACTCCAATCAGTGGAGAGTTGTCCTTGATTCAAATTAACTACAGTTTTGTTAGGGTTCTTTGATGACACACTCAGTCAAATGCTGCCTTAATGTCAAGAGCATTCACTCTTCCCAACTCGCCTCTGAAATCCAATGCTTTTTTCCATTTGTTAGTCACTAGACTATTTGGTTTGCTAATTTCTTTTCAGGAAAGGAAGCTGTTTTCTTTATATGGTCTAGTCTCCATGTTTCTGCAACCCACAGCCATGTGGCTGACTCTTAAATGCCTATGGGGGAATTTGTGGAGCCTCTTCTTTCAGTGAGTTGTTCAATTGTCCACTACCATTCATGACTGGATGCAGCAGGACTGAAGAGCTTAGATCTGATGCGTTGGATGTGGAATTGCTTCACTCAATCACCTACATGCTGCTTATGATGTTTGGCAGCAAGTACTGCGTTTGTTAGGTTCACCAGATTAACATCATACGTAGGCCTGGTGTGGGTCTTGACATGGCCTCCTGTACTTCTCAGTGAACTAGTGTTGATCCCCTCATAATGGTAGAGTGGGGGATATGGTGGGCCATAAAGTTGCAGCTTGTGTTGGGATATGATTCTGCTGCCGCAGTGATCCATAATGTCTCATGGATGCCCATGTTGCCAGATCTGTTTGAAGTCTATTGTGGTGATAGTGCCATACAACACAATGGAGGGTACTGTCAATGTGAAAACAACCTGAATGATTAGGCTCTGATTCTCAGGTTATGTCTTGTCATAGACTCCTTCATCACATGGAAAACCTCTCCGATCTACCCTATCAATTTCTCAAACACATGGAAGTTACTTCTTAATTGTTTGTATTCTAGAGCAGTCAGCTGAAAACCTGAATATCATTGGGTTTCACTTATGAGGAAATACGCATTGTAAATAACTATTTCAAAAATAAATAACGCTTTCAGTAATGGCAAACTCTAAATGAATCCTCATCATTTTATTCACATGCATCATCTGTTTCCTCAGGGCTGAGTCCTACAGCCTTCAGCTGATGATAAGCCCCAAATAATCAGGGCAAATGAGATGGTTGTTTCATAGAAACAAAAAATACTGGAGAAACTCAGCAGGTCTGGTGCCATCTGCGGTGGGAGAAACAAAGTTAATGTTTTGAGTCCAATGGCTTTGCTTCAGAAGTTCCATACAGTCAATGGACTGGAAGCATTAAGTCTATCTCTCTCTGCAGATCATAGAATCCCTACAGTGTGGAAGCAGGCATTTGGCCCATCAAGTCCTCACCAACCCTCTGATGAGCATCTCCCCCAGACCCGACACCCTACCCTATCCCTGCATTTCCCATGGCTAATCCACCTAGCCTACACATCTTTGAACTGTGGGAGGAAACCAGAACACCTAGAAGAAACCCACGCAGACACTGGAAGAACATGTAAACTTGAGACAGTTGCCCAAGGCTGGAATTGAACCAGGGTCCCTGGTGCTGTGAGGCAGCAGGGCTAACCACTGAGCCACTGTGTTGACAGATACTGCCAGACCTCTTGAGTTCCTCCAGCATTTTCAGGTTTTATGTCAGATTTTCATAATCAACAGAACTTTATTTTTTTAAAATTTAACCTATTTTTCTATCAACCTGTTCAGAGATGTTATTACACACTTCTGGAGCAGATGGGACTTGAACCTGAGTTTCCTGTTCCAGGAGTAGGGATACTAACACTTCACCATATTTTGCTTTTATTAAAATAGTTGTTCTTTGCTGTCTTTTAAAAATAAACACTTGTTGTGCGTTCCTAATAGCCCTTGAGATGAATCTTTTTGATGAATCTTGTCAATAGTGCTCAAGGATATTAACGCCTAGAACAGCAACTAAAACACTTATGGATAACACAGTGTGGAGTTGGAGGAACACAGCAGGCCAGGCAGAATCAGAGGAACAGGAAAGCTGATGTTTTGGGTCAGGACCCTTCTTCAGAAATCATCTGAAGAAATCATTTCTGAAGAAGGGTCCTGACCTGAAACGTCAACTTTCCTGCTCCTCTGATGCTGCCTGGCCTGCTGCGTTCCTCCAGCTCCACACCATGTTAGTGTTATCTCTGACTCCAGCAACTGCAGTTCTTGCTATCTCAAACAGTTGTGGTGTGGTTTCATTGAAGATAGAGAGAGTGGTTCTATCACGCAGTCCCAAAAAGGCATCTTGTTCTCACTCATATTGATTTGTCCTTACCGCACCTTTTGTTTTAAACATATTAATTTACTTCAGTTGGTGGATGGCTGGTTTGCTATGGAGTGATGCCAACAGCATTGCTCAATTCCCACGCTAGCTGAGGTTACCATAAAAGCCCCACCTTCTCAATCTCTCCCCCTCAGGTTAAACCACCACCAGTTGCCTCTCTCTCTGAGAGAGCAGCCCTTTATAATCTTTACTGATGTTGTTACCGGGCAATTGGGACTATTTTGATATTGGATGTTTGCTGCTGGGCTCAAGCGATCTCACGTCAGGTTAAAGTTGACTGGTGAAAGAGTGAAGCTCCCTTCGTTTAGCCTCAAAAATGTACTTTTGAAAAAGCATCCCTTACACTGTCCCTTTTCTCTATTCTTAAAACAACAAGCATCAACAGTCCCCAACGGGGCACTGCAACAGAATCATAAGGTTAATGGAAGTTATCAAGTCAAAAATAACATTGTGCAATAACATTGAACTGACATCCCTCCCCATATGGGGGTACCCATAGATCAGGAGCATGGGCTGAAGTGCAACCAGAAGTTTAAGAGCAGCCCCTTCAAAGAAACTAAAGAGGGGAGTTGCAAACGAAAATATTCAAGATTAAATGCGAGAATCTGCTTCCTTGCCTAGGCCACACTGTTTGTCCCCAAACATCTTTGGCAATCAACTTATCGCAAAGTAGTGCTGATTTCAGGACCCATGCACAACCGGAGCTTGATTGAAGTAGTTCAATTCCATCTCACACAGGATTTACAGCTGACCACAGGATTGCCAACTCTGATTAGATATTTCCTTAAGTTTTAATCATATGTCTCCCCTGCCTCCAATCTCCCCAACAAGGCAAACAGCCATTTCTCATACTTCTGACTTATTCATTGGTAATAAAAATGTTTCCAAAGAAAAGCGAAGCATTTTCTTTTAACTTATCCCCCTATGCTTTTCTCTCATGTTTGTTCCTGGAGACTCCAGCAGAGACAGAAAGGGATTTTCATTCCAAAATTCAGAATGTGGAGTTTGAAAGGCAAAAACATCCCACGCCTAATCCATCATTTCCAGATTCAAGTGGCTTCACGGAGTAAGATTGTTAGTCAATGCTGACAGTGCAAATTTCTCTGGTGTAGATTTGCAATGATTAAGGATATCCGGCCCCAACTCAATCCAACTGGAATCACTTTGGCAAAAGGCAACTATATGCCATTAGATGGGATCAAATTTCAACCCAAACCCCAGTGAAAGGCCAGTAACTGGTTTCTGGCATATCAGGAGACAAAAACTGCACGCAATACTCCAAGCCAGCCTTCAAAGAACATTTGCCTTAACCCGTCCATCTGAAAAGACAGCCAGAGTCTCAGTTCATCTTCTCATGTGAAAGACAGAGCATCTTCAACAATGCAGCACTCCCTCTGTACCGGGTCCGTCCAGATTTTTATTTCTGGAGTGATACGGAAACCCCAAAGTTCCTTCAGAATCGAGAGCACTACTGACTGAGACACGGCTGACAGCAACAGGGTAGAATGTTCGAAAGTAATAGTAAAATGATGATCACTGCCAGAATCTATCATTCCATTTTAAACAACATTGTTGAAAAGTTTAATGTACAGGAGCATATGAAGATGTCTAATTACTTGCCTAAATAACTTCAAGACGTTTGAAAGAATTTCTATAAACAAATTTTAGATAGCGACTGTATTACTCTTCAGAAGAAACTGTAAGATATAGGAGCATAATTAGGCCGTATGGCCAGTTGAGTCTCTTCTGCCATGTGATCATGGCTGATATGTTTCTGAACCCTATCCTCCTGTTTTCTCCCTGTAACCACTGATCCCCTTATCAATCAAGAATCTATTTATCTCTGTCTTAAATACATATAATGACTTTGCCTCCACAGCCCTCTGCGGCAATGAATTCCACAGATTAATTGTCCTTCCATCTCATCTCAGTTCTAAAGGATCTTTCTTCAGTCTGAGGCTGCTCCCTCATGTCCTAGTCTCTGCTACTAGTGGAAACATCTTCTCCATATTCACTCCATACAGGCCTTTCAGTATACCGTAAGTTTCAATCTGACTCACCCTCAATATTCTAAACTCCATCGAGTACAGACTCAGAGTTCACAATTGCTCCTCATATGACAAGCTCTTCGTCATTGGGATCATTCTTGTAAACCTCCGCAGTATCCATTCCAACACCAGCAGATCCTTAGATACATGACTTAAAACTGCTCACAATATTCCAAATGCCATAGTCTTATACATCGCCAGCAGTACATCCCTGCTCTTGTATTCTAGTCCTCCTGAAATGAATGCTGACATTGCATTTGTCTTCCTACCCACCACCTGAACCTGCATATTAACTTTAAGAGAATCCAGAACTAGGACCCTAAGCCTCTTTATGCTTCAGATTTCCAAAGCCTTTCCCGGCTTAGAAAATCGTCTACGGCTCTATTCCCCCTACCAATGTGCATAACGTCACATTTTCCCACATTGTATTCCATCTGCCACTTTATTGCCCACTTTTCTAGCCTGTCCAAGTACTTCTGCAGCCACCCACACCCCCACAACCCCGCTTCTTTAACACTACCTAAACCTCCACCTATCTTTGTGTCATCTTCAAACTTAGCAATCATTTCGAGTTCAGCTCAAGGCTGTTAATAAGACCATATGAAACATAGGTCCGATTGGCCATTTATTCCTATCTCACCATTCAATAAGATCATAGTGGGTCATCTATTTTAAGTCCAGCTTCCTGCCCTATCCCCATATCTGCAATTCTCTGAGTAGCAGTGTTCCCTCTAAGCTGTATGTAACCGTTCTGAGGTTTTGTGTGCACTCCTCAGTTTCGGACGTCACTGCTGCACACTGACCTAGGAGGTCTGTGCACTGAAATAAAAATGAGAGGGAGTATTAATTAATATCTAAAAACCTGTCAAACTCTACCTGAATATATTCTAAAATTGAACGTCTACAGATCCTTGGGGGAGAGAAAAATCAAGAAATGACTTCAGAGCCTTAAACCAGGAAGCACTGTCAAAGCGTAGTCACTGGTGTCATGTAGGAAACTCACATCAACTTTGTGCACAGCAAGCAGCCAAAAACAGCTATACCGTAAATGACCAGGTAGTCCATCCTTTCGATGTTGATTGATAAATAAATGCTGTGTTCCAAAGGCTCACAATCAAACTGCCACTTCAATGAAACAAAACAGAAGCTGGAGAAACAAGGAGGAACCTAGACTGGCTCAGAATCTCAAAGTTCTGTGCAGTCCTGATGTCACATGCCTTTAATGTTTCCAAAGCCACTTTAAATAAATCCTGAATGTACAATCCAAACCCTTTCTACTCAATACCCTCTTGTTCAATGTTAATTTTCGATTGGCTTTAGTTTCTTTTCCCATGTTAGATCCTCTCCTATGGATGGCAAGAGAGGCAATTACCAACCCTTCAGGATTGGCTGGAATCTCTGGGATCTAAAGATTAAACACTTAGACATCACTTCAAGTAAAACACATGAAGGAAAATCATTTTGGAAAAGTATGTTTTTTTCCTATTTGCTTTGAACATTTTTCTTTCTTTTTATTCTTTCACAGGCTGTGAGGTTCACCAACTGACAAATTAACACCTTACTGAAATGAGGAGAAATATTTTCGCCCAGAGACTGGGGAGCCTGTGGGATTCTCTGTCACAGAAAGTGGTTGAGGCCAAAACATTGAACGTTTTCAAAATGGAGCTCGATATAGTTCTTAGGGCCAAAGAGATCAAAGGGCATGAGGAGAAAACGGGAACAGTCATAATCATATTGAATGATAGAACAGGTTTGAATGGCTGAATGGCCTACTCCTGCTCCTGTTTCCTATGCTTTCCCCAGTAGCATCTCAAATGACATCAAATCAGTCGGTGTAGACAAGATTTTTCTCATCTCTTTGACAGTACTAGTCACTATCAGCTCCATAACACCATAAGAAACAGGAGTAGGACTAAATGTTCAGGCCCTCAAGCTTTCTGTGCCATTATTAGGATCATGGCTGATTGACAGTCCTCATGTCCACTTTCCTGCCCTTTTCCCATACCCCTTGAATTCCTGACGGATTACAATTCTATCTATCTCAGTCTTAAATATACACAAGCACTCTGCTCCCACAAGGTGTCTATGACAAGGTGTTCCAAAGACGCTCAACTTTCTGAGAGAAGAAATTCCTCCTCAGCTCGGTCTTAAATTGGCCACTTAATTCTGAGACTATGCCCTCTGGTCCCAGACCCTCCCATGAGGCAACATTTACCCTGTCAAGCCCCTTCAGAATTCTGTATGTTTCAATGAAGTGACTACTCCCTCACTCATCCTGACCATCCAGGACTGACTGGCTTGCATTTTTGACCAATCATTTTGGGGATCGATAAATTACTAAAATCCAAATCTGGGGGTTGTCCTACATGCTGCCCTTACATTCACACATCTGCTGCAGTGACCTCCCATGAGTTCAAATCCCAAGAGAATCTGTAAAAATGATTTATAGTAATTTCAAGGGCAGGCAGCAAAAAAACTTGATAAATGAAATAAGCTGTTTCAGAGATAGTAGGAACTGCAGATGCTGGAGAATCTGAGATAACAAGGTGTAGAGCTGGATGAACACAGCAGGCCAAGCAGCATCAGAGGAGCAGGAAGGCTGACGTTTTGGGCCCAGACCTTGAAGAAGGGTCCAGGCCCGAAATGTCAGCCTTTCTGCTCCTCTGATGCTGCGTGGCCTGCTGTGTTTATCCAGCTCTACACCTTGTTATCTCTAATGTAATAAGCTGAGTGGTTTACTGACGCCTTTCAGGGAAGGGTCCGAGCCTTCTGGCTAGTGAGGATAATATGTAACTCAATAATCTGACATGGTACTTTTGTTATTCATTCATAGGATGTGGGTGTCACTAACAAAGCGAGGATTTATTGTCCATCCTCACTATCATGAAGACAGTGAAGATGAGTTACTTCCTTGAACTGCTGCAGTCAATGTCATTTATCCAAAGCATTCTCAACACAGTTGGGACTGGGCTGTAAATATTACATTGCCCACATTCAAAACATAGAGATATACAACCCCACTACTTCAAAGGTTTGAGACCAATAGCCCTGTTCCGCTCCACAACACTGTTTGTCTCCTTATGCATCTCAAATGCCACTGACTATACAGGCTACATGCATCCTCTGAATTATCAGAATATACACAGGCAATGTTGGAGAAACTCAGCAGATCTGGCAGCATCTGTGGAGCGAGAAACAGGTTTAACATTTTGAGCCTTGTATGACTCTTCTTCAGAACTAAAAGGGGTTGGGACATGATTTTTGTTATACTTCTGAAAGACACAGAGGAGGATCAAGGGAACAGACTGTCTGCAGACCCAGATTGATGTGCTGAAGAGAAGCTGTAAACTCAAGAAGAATTTCTGCAATATCCTCCATGTTCATTTCAGACTTCCAATAACTGCAGTGTTTCACTTTTACTCTGAATTCCTGTCAATATCTTATCTTCCATGCATTCATCCTGATACTCAGAGGGTCTTTAAATCCATCTGGTCAGTCATTTCTTCAACGTGCTTTGTAACTCTATTCTGACACCTGAATATTTTTGTTTCCTCCCTCAATCCCTGCTGCACTTTGTACCTTCTCCCCAGGGAATACATTACGCAGTGGAATAAAAACCGAAACCAGAATAATTTCGGTTAGATCTTAGATTGATTCAAAGCTATTGCATGAGATAGGAGCATTTGTGGACCATTTCCATTCATGAGTTGGAAGACACTACACAAAAGCACCATATTCCCGAAAGTTCTCCTGCGTATTTTCCATCAGATACAGCTCTCAGGGTTACACTGCAGTCTGGGACATTAGGTTAAAACACAGTTCAGTTGAGTAAGGGATTAGAGGGTTAAAACACATGAAGTTCTCCAGAAGGCGCCATAACTCACCACCAGTCAATTCAGTTTCATTCAGAATAGTTGGCCCTGATTCATAACTGGTATCCACTGTAACAAATAAAACAACATGAGCGTGCAAAACTAGGCAGGAGAACTGTGGGATCAGGGAGAGGGGAGAGGGGACTAAATGGAAAAGAGAGGGCTCAGACAAGTGTCTGCAAGCAAGTTATGGGGATGAGGGTCACGCAGGGTTAAGGGAGTATATGGTAGAGTAGACTGTAGGTATCACAGACAAAATGATAGAAAGAATGGGCACAAAGGGAAGGGGGAGGAGAGGGAAATAGTGAGAAGCATTTCAAGTACAGAAAAATATTCAAGGAGAGTTGAGGAGAGGAGGTTGTGTCCGGTAAAGGAGAGCAAGATATGAAAAGAAGAAAATAGAAATGCATTGGAAAAAGCAACTGCTCAGCAATAATACATTACTGATCAGTGAGCTGAGTATCAAATACCAAAACACAGGTCACATTGAAACGGAACAGGTTAGTGGCAATATTTCAGGACGTGTGATTAAAAACTGTGTTAAAAGAATTCAAAACAGCAGTGTGACTGAGCAAAGCTAGTTTCTTGACAAAGAATTCAGATTAAATGATGAGGAACGCATCCCAAATCTTCCAGGGAAGGTTGGCAGAGGTGAATGTAGAATGAGTCTTCTGTCTTTAAAAGATTTGAAGGGAAACCAACTCAGAGAATTGCGGGAGGGAGTTTGAAGAAAGTATCTCTCCAACAACACCCCATCACCAGCCCACCCTCCACTATGGTGAACCTTTCCCTGATGTGACAAGTAATGTTTCATCTAATCCAGCCTTCTACCTATTCTAGATAAGAGGAAACTGCAATCAAGACTCCATGGAAAAAAAATCTAAAGATACATAATAGAACATAGACCTTCCAGTTACACAGTTGCCTCTTGATGAAGTTGGCTAGTGGATAATGTTCAGTATCTTGAGGATCAGCAATGGGCTAATTGAAAACTGGACAAAAGGTTGAGTGTTTCAAATACAATCCATTGCACATTTCAATTCTTCTGATTGGTGCAAACTTTCTCTACATGTTTTATTTTTCCAGAGTTCCCGGCGTTCTTCTTCCTAAGTCACAGTGGGAAAATCCCTGAGGAAATTCCTGACAGCTAAGTTTTGGCTCAGGAACAAGAAGGAGCCAGGAATTGCTAGACCTTCTGCAATTCACAACAACAAAGTACATGGATGGGGTTGCATCTGCTGGAATTCCACACAATAGCGGGAATAGAAAGAGATTCAAAGTATTCAAAATCTAAAGAAGTGCAACAAGGTCACTCCACTGAAAGCCTCCTGTAAGGTTAATGGGTTTCATCGTTCGAAGTTCATATAATGAAGTCAATGGAAAAGGATTTGGTGAGTTTGTATTCTTTTTCAATGGGGAATGAACAGAAAATGGTTTAGCCATTGAAACTTAAAAAAAATGAAAATGAATACAATCTGTGTACAAGGTTCCAACTGTAAATGTTAAGAAATATTGTTTAGATAACTCATTATGTAGCTTATACAAGTTATATTTACATAGCGCCTTCACTGGGGTAAAACATCCAAGGCACCTTGTAGGAGGAATATAAAACAAAAATGATACTGAAGCAGAAAAGACAAGATTAGGTCACATGACCAAAAGTTTGGTAAAAGAAGTTGCTTCAAGGTGTAACTTAAAGGAGAAGAGTGAGAGAGTGAGAGAAACACGTAGCTGTTGTGACGGTATGCTGGGGTTTGGCAATCCATCAATGGTGGGTCGATTAAAATTGGGGATGCTCAGGGGGGTAGAACAGGAGGAGGTAAGTTATTTCAGAGGGTTATGAAGCTGGAGAGATTACAGAGATAGGCAGAGGCGAAGCCATGGAGGGCTTAGATGACACGTGTAAGGATTTTAGAATCGAGATTTACGTAGGTGGCTCAGAAAGCGTGCGAGTGTTGATAGTAGTGGAGGGGAGAGGGTGGAATTAGGCGGATAGGACTTGCTGCAGGCTAAGGCACGGGCTGCAACATTTTGGAATAAACTTGAGTTTACGAAGGATGGAGTCGGTTGCGGAGGGGGGGCGTGCAGATAAGAATGGGGTGGATCAGTTAAGTTTTGGAGCAACAAAGGGGTGATGAGAATTTCAGCAGCAGATGAACTGGGACATGGGGCTGAAGCTTAGTGGGAATAAGGAATTGAAAATAGTCAGTCTTAGCGATAAGGCAAATGTGGGGTCAGAGTTTACCTGAGGGTCAAACGCAATGGCTGTAGCAGACTAGATTACTAACTGCTGCTAATGTGCCACACCAATAATGCAAAATTAAATGGCATCACTTTATATTCAAGCTTCTAATCTTAAAAAAAAATGTCAAGCATTCTGATTGCAAATTCTAGGCTGAAAGGGACAGTGGGTCATACGCAAACAGACCATGTGAATCCAACAATTGGAAATTTATTATTTTGGAATTACTCACTGTGATCAAGACATTTAAAGCTTTTCAGTTTATCTCCTCAAAATAAGTAGCAAGTGTGATCCCTTTGAAGTTCTGACCCAGATCTACTCAAAACAAACATTCACCGACCACTGGGTTACTGCATTCATTGCTCTGGGGGATTAAGACCTACGGAGATTCCCCTTGACAACATGAATTGGAGAAACATTGCCCAGAATCTCGGGTGATCCCTTAGCTTTGTTGTGTCAATAAACTGTGCCACATCAGCAAAGACAGAGCTGGCATTTTCTTATATGTTCATCAACTAATGGTCAACTGGGTTTGGCTGTAATGATGATAGTGGGGCAACTTCTGGTTGGTTCCCTAGGTTGACAATGTAGCTGCATTGTATGTCAGGGACATACCAACTTCAGGTGAACAAGATGGGAGCAGCAGAAGTCTTTGTGCTGTTACCATGTGAATCTATTTATGTTGGTATCAACCCCAAAGGAAAGGGGGTATGTGGACATTTGTGCCTTTTTTACCTGAAATTTGAAATAATTCTGCCACCTACTCCTGAAACATCTGCATCACACTAGTTCCAAGGGTTCAATCTAAAACCTCTGGTCAAATAAGTCATTCTCTCGTCATCTGCCTGGATAGTTAGTGTAAGCATACTGTTCAATAACTGTGCTTGAATAAAACTGATCCTGTCCTCACAAATCCTTCCTGCAGCAGGTCACTGAATTAGTGAACATGAGTGGGAATCCAGGCAGATTTTTATTTCTCTCTCATCCAGCCCGAGATTCGCTATCTCCCACAACTACTGCCTTGACTGAGATCAGTCTGGTGATTTAGAATGGTGATTCAGTCACTAAGCCGTGTTCTGTTCTTGAGCGGCGAAGCATTCATCGACCAGTTCCAGTGACAGAAGCTTTTTGGATTCCCTGTTTTAAAGCCTGGACAGCATTGTTGAGATTTTACAGATAAATGGTGCATACAATCATGAATTAATGCAGGACAGATGGAGGCGAGAGCTTTGTTCCCATGCCAGCTCTTTGAAAGAGCTATCAATTAGCCCCATTCCCCTGACACTTCTAGGGAGCCCTGCAAATCTGTCCCCACTTCTGGTGTTTATTCCGTTCTCTTATGAGTATTATCATTGAATTTGTTTTTGCTGGCTTTTCAAGCAGTAGATTCCAAATAGTGCACATTCATTGCATTAACATGTCTCTCCTCATCAACCTCTCTGGTTCTTGTCCAAACTACCTTAAATCTGAGTCCTTTACTCACCGAACGTTCTGCTTATCAAAAGATTCCACATTGGAACACAGCAAGAGGAGTGTGCCATTCGGCATATTGAGCCTGCTCCACCATTCAGATAGATCATGGTCGATCATTTGCCTCCACACTGCTTCCCTACACTATCTCCTGTCCCTTAATTTCATTGGACTCCATTCTCTATTGCTGTCTCTCTTAAATATGCCCAATGATTGAACTTCTGCAGCCCTCTAGTATTCACCGCATTCTGACTGAAGAAATTCCTCCTCATCTCAGAACTAGTTTTTTTTCAAATATTCGGTCATGGGGTGTGGGTTCCTCTGGCTGAGTTACCATTTATTGTCTATCCCCTTTTTTTCCCAGAGAAGGTGGTGGTGAGCTACCTTCTTGAACCACTGCGGTCCATGTACTGTTGTGAAATATTGTTGCTAGGGAGAGAGTTCCAGGATTTTGATCCAGTGACACTGAAGGAACAATAATACACTTGCAAGTCAGGATGGCATGTGGTTTGGAGGGGAACTTGCAGATATCTACTGCCTTCATCTCTCAAGATGGAAGTGACCTACCGTAATCCTGAGATTACGTCCTTTTATTTAACCTAACAAAACCTTTAACGATTTTGAACACCTCCCAACTCTCCCCATAACCTTCTGAACAGTGTAGCTAGGGTGAAACTGTACCCTGTCATAAAATGAAAGGGCACAGATTTAATTTGATTTGCGAAAGTGGCAAACATGGAAGGAAAAGAAACTTTTAACCCAAGTAGTTAATGTTTGGAATGCACTGTGGAAGTGGGGTGGAGGTATTCATAAGGGAGTAAGGTATTACCTGAACAGAAACAATATGCAAGGGGAAAAATCAAGAGAGTGACAGAATGCTCATTTGGAGAGCAAGTGGGGGCAGAATGAGCTGAATGGCCTCCTTGTATACTGTAACAATTCTATGAACTTCCCTGGTGTCCCAATATAATTGATGTCCCTCATCCCTGGTATCAGGGTGGCACATTGGTCAGCACTACTGCCTCACAGTGCCAGGAATCAGGGTTCAATTCCACCGTTGGGTGACTGTGTGGGATTGTTCCGGTTTCCTCCTGTAGTCCAAAAATGTACAGGACAAGTGCATTGCCCATATTGAGCAGGGATATGCAGGCTAGGTGGATTAGCATGATTAATATGGGGATAGGGTGGGTCTGGATGGGATCATCTTTGGAGAGCCAGTATGGGCCAAATGGCCTGCTTATGCACCGTAGCACTCCAATGAAATCCTCTGCACTTTCTCTGATGAAAATATTAACCTCCTAAAACTGTGCATTTGTGCACCATTGAAAATAACTTTATCTGCAATCTCTATCAGAAATGTTTAGGCTGTGATTGTGAGCAGTGTGCTCTATAGATGAGAAACTAGAGAACAGTTCAAATTTGCTGGCTGAAAACACCCCTTCACTGTGCCTGAAATCCCTGTGGTCCTGTACCACACTGAGCTGCTGGGGTAGGGGCTTCTTGGCATCATATTCTTCACGTTCAACTCATCCTCATCAAGTGTGAAAGATACATCATTAAACATTGATCTACAACTGTATACCCTTTGGTGTCCAGTGAACAGCATTGTGAGTGAAAGCTGTTAGAGGAGGAGGTAGAGGGTGGTCCCTTGATACTTACTGGTCATCACCTTGATGGTGATTGGGTTTTTCTGTTGAATGGTGTGTGTGAAGAGGAACCGGGCATTACAGATGTAATCAAAGCGAGCATCGCTACGCACCACATTGGAGAAGTACAGGTCTCCGTTCAGGCCCTGAGACACACGTTTATTCTGAGGGATCGATTCCATCACTAAAAAGAGACAAGAGATTTTAACTTCAGGAAAGGTACTCCATGTCCTCACATTTTATATACCAATATAATTTTATCTTTGCCACCTAGCTATTTCCAAATATTTAATAAAGTGATACAGTCAAATAAGTGCTGAAACAGATCCTTCGGCCCAACCAGTCCACGCTGACCATAATCCCAAACTAAACTAGTCCTACCTGCCTGCGCTTGGCCCATATCCTTCCAAACCTTTCCTATTCATGTACTTATCCAAATGTTTTTTTAAACGTTGTAACTGTACCCACATCCACCACTTCCTCAGGAAGTTCATTCCACACACGGACCACTCTCTGTGTAAAAAAAAAAAAATTGCCCCTCATATTTTTAAAAATTTTTCACCTCTCACCATAAAAATATTGCCCCTAATTTTGAAATCCCCCATCCCAGGGACATGACACCTGGCTTTCACCTTATCTATACACCTCATTTCTGCGATATAGTTATCTCTGCAGGAACTCCATGAGTACAGTACGGCCCTGCCCTCTTCTGCCCACTCCAAGTCCCACACAATACTGTTGGATGGAGTTGCCCGAGTGACTAAAACAAGTAACATTCTTTGATATGTTTCTCATTATTCACTGTACATTCCTGCTGCTGATCTCTGCTAAAAGGTTCAGGCTATGTCCCTCCTGTAGTTCAGCATTCTCCGTTGCAGGTTAGTACAGGTCCCTCACCACAGCTCCTTCCTTCTGGTGCACGCACTAGAGTTCCACACCTTATGATACATGCTCATTTTGGCTACCTTTATGCTACTCTAAGATGGGCACAATACCACAGAATGATTCCTGATGAAGGGTCTAGGCCCGAAACGTCAAGCTTTCCTGCTCCTATGATGCCGCTTGGCCTGCTGTGTTCATCCAGCCCCACACCTTGTTATTGCGGACTCTCCAGCATCTGCAGTACCTTTTATCTTATCTGCAATACCACAGAAGTTGGAGGTTGTAGATGCTTTTTTTTAAAGAGGTGGCATTAACTGGACAAAGGATGGAAGCAGGTTATCAATTTCCCCATCCTGACCAGGTGAAAACCCAGGCCACGGTGTTCAATTGAGCTGTGTTTGATTATGCAAGTTTGATAGCTGATCTATGCTCACCGTACTTGATTGATTAAGCCTGGGTACAGACTGGGAGCAGAAGCAAATGAAGAAGCTACTAGAAGTTAGAGCTGGCATTAACACGAGTACAGAGATTTAGTGAGTGCAGAGATTTATGGCACATAAGCAGCTGTGCCATTAGAAATGAGTATCTCCTCGAGATTGAAAAACATAAAATATACAGCAGGAACGGCAGTCAAAGCAACAGGAAGCAAGTGAAATAATCTTGGCCACTAGCACTGAACACATCTGTGGTGAATTGATAGCATGTTATGCATTGATATTAAATGTGCTCTAGGTTCAATGTGGTGTCGTACAAGCATTTATTTTCGACAATGAGCATCTTTTACATCATTGATGAAGACCAACTTGACTCTTTTGTTTTATTAATTTGTGGGTCATGGGCATTGTCGGCTGGGCCAGCATTTATTGCTGGTCCCTAGTTGCCCTTTGAGAAGGTGATGGTAAGCTGCCTTCTTGAACCACTGCAGTCTACATGTTGTAGGTAGACCCACAATGCCCTTAAGGAGGGAATTCCATGATTTTAACCCAGTGACAGTGATGGAACAGTGATATATTTCCAAGTCAGGATGGTGAGTGGCTTGGAGGGGAACCTGCAGGGGGTGGTGTTCCCATGTATCTGCTGTCCTTGTCCTTCTAGATGGAAGTGATCATGGATTTGGAAGGTATTGTCCAAGGATCTTTGGCAAATTTCTGCAGTGCATCTTGTAGATAGTACACACTGCTGCTACTGAGCGACAATGGTGGACGGAGTGGATGTGGATATTGTCTTAAAGAGACAAGAGAGGAAACAAGAAGGAGGCAGAGAGCTGAAGAAAGATAGTCTGACATACCAAGCCCTGAAAACATAAGATAATCAATGAACTAAACAAATGGCTAGGTGATGCTCGTGTTTATTGTTAGGTGATCTACAATTGATTGTATTGACCTGTTGTTCATTGATTGAGGTATTTCTAAACAACTTGTTCAGAGATGCTATTAGACACATCTGCAGCAGCTAGGATTTGAAGCTGGGCCTACTGGCTCAGAGATAAGGACATTAGCACTGCACCACACAGTCCCTCCTGTTCATTAACTTTTACTTTATATATCCAGGTGTACTCTTGCACACAACTGCATATGTTTTTTTCCATGACCAAATCACCTGTGGTTTTATTTTCATCTATTACCTACCACCAGTAAAACACTCATGTTTTTCAATTTATTAAGTTACACACAAATCCCATTAAGGGCAGTGCAGACCCCACAAAGGCGAGGAAGAGGGAGGGAGCTCGATCAAAATGGAATTGGAAGGGGAAAGACCTGCATTGTTATAGCACCTTTCTGTTCTAGATAGTTTCCCAATCAACCTGTTTTGACATACCTCTGGAGTAGGTAGAACTTGAAACTAGGCCTCCTGGATCAGAGGTAGAGACACCACCATTGTGTCACAAAAGCCCTCCTGCTTTCACTTGTTTACTTTCTTAAAAACATTGGCCCTCCTTCTACAAAGACACCTTTTGTCCAGCAAGATTCCATTCAACATCTCCTGCGATCCTCTCTCACCATCCCCAACTGCTGGCAGAGCCCCTGGCGAACTGCTCAGATTCCTTTGCTCGTTTTCTGCCAGTGTTTTTTGAGACATTTTCTAACCAATTCATTCAGAGAAATTATTAAACACCTCTAGAGCAGGCGGGACTTGAACTCAGGACTCCTGGCTCAAAGGTAGGGACACTACACTGCTCCACAAGAGACCCCATTCATTGGCCTGTGTAACTGTGTTCAATTACTTAAAATTGTGGGTGGAGCTAAAGGGTCAACTGACTGACTCCACATAAAGAGTAAATTGAAGGCAGAAGATTCCAGAAAAGACCACGGTATTTCCTGAAACACCTGCAAGTTTGAAGACGTTAAAAGTTCTGCAAATAAACTTAGAAGAACTAAATTCATCTTCGCATTTCTCCAAGAAAAATTAGAAAAACGATAGATACAGCAACCTGGTTGAAAGTTGGTGACGAGTCAACACCACAAGTGGTAATGAGGATACACGATATCATTAATCCTAAGGAGTTAAATATTTACAGCATTTAAAAGCCTCAAGCAGCAACTTGGCTGAACTTACTGCTGTCCATCCAGAAGATGACGGGAGGGGGAAGTCCAGCAGGGGGTTGACATGGAAGAATCAACGGTGCTCCTTCCTGAACCTGGAAAGGGTCCAAGACCTCCTTACGCCACAGCGGTGCTTCTACAGGTCACGCAGAACACAGAGAGACAGAGAAAGGGACTGTCAGTGATAGTGGATCACAACAAGTTCAGATGCATCCAGGAACAAACAGCAGTGGCTACAAACAAACTGCGAACCTTTGCTAGGAGTCAAACACCTCTAGAGAGACAACCATGGACAGCAGTAAGGGAGAAAGCAGCATAAGGGAAAAGGAGATAAAGTTAAAACACCATTGACAGGAACATTTATGAACATTCACAACCTGAGGCAGGAGAGAGGGATATTGGTAATAAAGATAAATCACAAAATTCTGGAAATACTGCAGGACTGACAGCATCCATGGAGATCAAAACTATGGGCTGGATTCATGGAGGCAATGCAGTTCTCCAGTTTCAGAGCCTCACATTGCCTCTTTAAGGGACACTTTACTGTGTTATGTGTCAATTGGGCACTTACTGGACAGTACCGAGTCTTTCCCAGGATGAAGGACCTGCAGGGGTGTGAAGCAGACCCCACTGAGAACTGCTGGCCAATCAAAGGCTTCACTGCACAGTACACCCAGTGGCAAGTATTGTTACTGGATTCCCAAGCCATTGGAGCGGTAGGGGATTTGGAGAGGGTTCAACCGCAAAAGGTAATCATTTGACTCCCCAGCGAGACTCCTCCCAGATGCCGAGTCAAGTGCAGAGTGCCTTCGTACGATTGGAACACCCATTCGTGACACAACAGGGGCCCAGGTGGCACAGCACAGACGTCTGCCTGTCCTGCTGCCCTCATGATGGGTCTCTGGCCGACTTTCATCAGTGACGGCATGAAATCCAAATGAAGGACTTCAGATAATGGGCCAATGGGAGCAGGAAGCTGTCCCTGAGCCTCCCCTCATGATTTAATCCTGGTAGAGGCAGACTCCCCACTGGCCACCCTCATAGATTCCCAACAGTGTGGAAGCAGGAGTTTCAGCCCATCAAGTCCACAAATGACCCTCTGAAGAGCATCCCATCCAGACCCACCCTATCCTTGTAACTCTGCATTTCCCATGGATAATCCACCTAGCCAGCACATCCCTATACACTATGTGTAATTTCCCATGGCTAATCCACCCAGCCTGCACATCCCTGGGCACCATGGGTAATTTAACATAGCCAATCTGCCTAACCTGCACACCTATGAACTGTGGGAAGAAACCAAAGCAGCTGGCAGAAACCCACAAGACATGGGGAGAATGTGCAAACTCCACACAGACAGTCGCCCGAGGCTGGGACCAAACCCAGGTCTGTGGCGCTCTGAGGCAGCCGTGCTAACCACTGAGCTATTGTACCACCCCCTGCCTGATTAAATGCTCCTCACCACAAAATCCAGCAAAGTGGAGGGCATTAGATGACATTTCATCTTTCGGACCAATGGCTTTGTATCAGAACTGGGAAAGGTTTGAAACGGAGCAGGTTTTGAAAAAGCAAGGGAAATGTAATCTTGCATTTTCTCTCTTTATTTCAGATTTCCAGCCTCTGTGGAAACTCAGGGCTCGTTGTCTTTTCTCTCTGTTGAGTTGGAAACTCAAAACAACCCCTGGCCAAACCAGTGAACCAGATGTGGACCTTGGAGAGGTCTTTAAAAGAGATAAAATAAACTTCCCTTCCCAGACTGTCATTCATGCCTCTGGATTCCTAAAGAGCTTTACAACTAATGTAACACTTCCGAAGTATAGTCAGTGTTATATTGTAGGAAATGTGGCAACTGACTTCCACAAAGCAAGTTCCCATTAAATAGCAATGTGAAAATGGCCAGATCATCTGTTTTAATGAGGTTCACTGAGCACAAAGTATTAACCTGGATATTGGGATAGTGCTAGCTATAACTCACCTACATTCCTTTGAAATAAAGACGTGGATCTTTACATTTCATGGAAACAGGGAAAGCGGGAGAGGTTTAAGGAGAGAGCTCCAGAGGAGCTGTGGATGGTTAGAAAAGAACAATCAATTCAAGAGGCCCCAGTCGGCTTAAGAAAAAAAAAAGATGAGAGGACTTTTGCCAAGGCATGATGAGAGAGTTCAGGGATGTGTTGGCAAGGTGAAAGATTTCAAGTTCAGGGAGACAATGAAGGATTGGGGTGATGGGCAATGTTTAGAGCATATCCTTGACATAGTTTTATGTTATTAAATCTCACAGAGAGAATGCGGACAATACAGCATGGTCTCATTTGATCATGTAAGCCCATGCAATAGCCACCATTGCCAAGCACAACATCTGCTGCCAGTTTCCTAGAATGGAGCATGTTGACAGGCCAATTCAGGGACCAATTTGGATGGAGATTGGAGTGCCACATGGATGTGAATGGGCAAAGCTGCCAGATTTCTTTAATGAAAAGTGAACCGTTCATGCATTCACAGGATGCAGTTAGTCACTGGAAAGTTCATCATTTATTGCCCAACCCTAATTGCCCTTGAACTAATTGGCTTGCTAGCCCATTTTAGAGGGCAGTCAAGAGTCAAACACATTGCTGTTTGTCTGGAGTCACATGTAGGTCAGACCAGGTAAAGATGGACGATTTCTTTCCATACAGTGAAACTGGTGAAAGTTACAATAACAAATGGCAGTTTAATGGTCATCATTTACTGTGACTAGCTTTTTAGTTCCAGATTTATTCATAAAATGTATCGCTTTCTTTTTAAATTCCAGCAGTTCCTGTGATGGGATTTGAGCCCCTCCCTTATCCAGGACATTAAACCTGGGGTTTTGGATTGTTGGTCAGGTAGCTTCACCATGACACTGCGATCTTCCCCGTTTAGTCTTACTGCTGCTCGCTCCTTTTTCTAAACTGAGTTCAAATTGTCAAACATCCAAAGTGAGATTGAAGTTCACCTTCTCTGGATTATGAATCCAGAAACATCACCAAAATAAAAGTCCCACCCTGGTACATTCTGTGCCAAAGAGAGTCACTATTTCAAACTGTAACAGATTCATCTTACTGGAGACTCGAAGGAATATTTTGTGGGAGAGTGCGGTTCCATAGTCATTTCTGGCTGAGCACTGGTATTCCCCCTCATAGTCCTCTGCCCGGCCACTGTAACGAAAGTCCATCGTGAGGGTCCCTGACCGCGATCGCATTGAAACTCTGGAATCTTTTGCGACGTTGAAGAACTTTCCATTTCGAGTCCACGAGAAGCTGTGGAAACATCGTCAGCCAATTGGGGTACCATTAACCTGTCTTAACCAAGTCATCCAGGACAAACATTACACTTCCCATCCTATTGAGAAATTTGCAGGTGTTAATCCCATTTGTCTGGGCTGATAAAGTCTTGAGGGCCTTACTCTAAACATGGAGATTTCTCTAAATGCAGGTGCTGATACATTTCTGAAGGCCTGGCCGCAGAAACGTGAACTTTCCCTGGCGACCCTTTACAAACACACATATGGAGATATGAAACAGGGGCAGGCGTAGGGACCCTCAAGCCTGCTCTACCATTCAAAACACAAGCAGACTAGTCATTATCTTTTGAATTCCACATCCCAATCTAAATCCGATGACCTTTGGTATATTTTCCAGTGTGTGGACCTCCAAGGGTCCATGCGCGACAGTGTCTTCCAGAACTAGAATTCCAATCAGTATGCACAAAACTGAGTGGCCATGCAGCTCGGAGAGATGCTGGCTGGAGGGTTAATTATTTTAAGCATATCTTCGGGCTTACATCATTTCTCTATGGGGAATAACTGGGAGGTCATGGGATGATTCCTGGGTCAGCCCAACAAACTGCATTGTGAACTCTGCTTCTCAGAACAAGAGGTTCTGGTACGGACTTGAATCTGGAGATCCTGGCCCAGAGGTAGGGATGCTACCCACTGCACCATAAGACATGCTGGGACTGCAACTTGCATATTCAAAATGTATGGGAATGCTTTGGAGGAAGGAAGTGTAGTGCACTGTACTGTAGCCAAATTTGCAGATGACATAAAAATAGGTGAAAAGGCAAGTTGCAAGAGGGATGCAAACAGTTTACAGAGAGAACTGAAAGAACTGCTGATGCTGTAAATCAGAAACAAAACTAGAAATTTCTGGAAAAGCTCAGCAGGTCTGGCAGCATCTGTGGAGAGACATCAAGAGTTAATATTTTAGGTTGAGTGATTCTTTCTTAGGTTCTGGAGTTTACAGTGAATATTGATAGGTTGAGGAACGGGGCAAGGAAGTTGGCAAATGAAGTAGAATATAAAGTTATTCATTTTGGAAGGGAGAACAAAAGCACAGAGTCTTATTTAAATGGAGAAAACCCACAGAAAGCTGCAACACAAAGGGACTTGGGGGCGATTTGTGCATGAAACACAGAAAGCTAGCACTTAGAGTGCAGCAGGTAATCAGGAAGGCTATTGGAATATTGGCCTTTATTTCAAGAGGGTTAGAGTATAAGAGTAGGGAAGACTTATTGCAACCTGAAAAGGTGCTGGTGAGACTACATCTGGAGCACTGTGCACAGTTTTAGTTCTAAGAAAAGGTATTATTTCATTGGAGGCAGTTCAGAGAAAGTTCACTTGGATGATTCTTGGTATGGAGGCTGGGAGTCTACTCACTGGAGCTTAAAAGAATGAGAGGTGATGTCATTGAAATGTACAGGATTCTTAAAGGGCATGACAGGGTAAATGCTGACAGGATGTTTCCCCTCATGGGAGAGTCTAGGACCACAGGGCATGGTCTCAGAATAAAGCTGCACCATTTTATGACTGAGATGAGGAGGTATTTCTTCTCTCAGACAGTTCAGAGTCTTTAGAACACTTTGCCACAGAGCTCTGGGGCAGAGTCCTGTGTGTATTTAAGGCTGAGGTAGGTAGATTCTTGATGATTCGGGGAATGAAGGGTTACAGGGAAAAGCAGGGAAGTGGACATGAGGAATGTCGGTCAGCCACGATCTTATTGAATGGTGGAGCAGGCTCAAGGGGCCAATGGCCTAGTCCTTTTCCTATTTCTGATGGTCTTATGGAAGGTCAGTAACTAGAGGACTCAGATTTAAGGTGGAAAATGAGTGAGAAAGGTGCAATGATGTGTTTTTTTAGTGTAGTGAATTTTTAATCTGGAACTAGCACCCTAAAAAGGTGGTGGAAGAGGATTATATAACATCACACAAACAGGAACTGGATGAGTACTTGAAAAGGAAATAATTTTCCAGTGTACAGCGAAAGACGAGGGGAGTGGCACTGATCAGTAGCAGGTTCAAAAAGTCAGCAGGGCACAAGGGGACGAATGACCCTTTCAGCTGTGTTATTCAGGTGGGGTCAATTTCCTCTCGACATCACCTTCTCTGGTATTGTAACTTAGTCGGACTTTGAGCAGAAACCCTGCTCACATTCACAAGTTAGGTTTCCAAGTAAGAGATTGCCCTACTGGCCAATTGGGCTGTAGTAGCTGGTTCCAAACACCAGGAGGTGCTAATTCCACATTGCTCAGAGGTGGCCGCCAGTGGACGACAGTGTTCACTGCAGCACACAGGACACGTCCCCAAATTCTGTGTTCCCCATTCCCCTCCATCCACACCCTTCATCTCCTCGTCCCAGGGTGATATTGCATTCCCCTCATGTCAATGTAAAGAAAGAATTACATACGCAGGAGTTGGGTTCCCCTTCCCTTCACAATAAATAACAACGTTATCTCGTGGATCTACGATGTAATCCTTTGGACTCTGCTTGGTGATGGTTGGAGGCTGGGCCACTGCAAGAAACAAATAAAGACAAGAAATAATGATGATGATTAACATGTCAGTGCTTACAGACAGAACAGCAGTGTAACCTCCTCTCTCTTCCCTCAACACCAAGTTGCTCTGTCAAATTGCTACTCAGGTTTGAAATTAACTCATCTCACTCTGTCCAGCTCCAGCACTTTTTTTTTCTTCAGGTTAAGCTGTGGAATTCATCTGTTCACTAGCATTTCCTCCTGCTTCGCAAAATTTAAAAAGTTAGTTAGTTGCTTTGTTTAGTTGGCTGGGAGGCTATGAATGCGGTGCACAATGGCACTAATGGTCTGGGTTCAATCCGGTACAGCTCACATACTTCGTGGAGGATTGTCTCCTTGTCTTGCCCTGTATTTGATATTAAGTAGCGCCCACCAAGCTATTGAACCACTTGTCTGTCTTTTTCTCAGAGAAAGATGTCTACGGACCCTCATGAACAATGGTTAATTAACA
Source organism: Ginglymostoma cirratum (assembly GCA_024137785.1). NCBI lineage: Eukaryota > Metazoa > Chordata > Chondrichthyes > Orectolobiformes > Ginglymostomatidae > Ginglymostoma > Ginglymostoma cirratum. Next base: position 31,522,383 of record JAHRHZ010000028.1, on the reverse strand, counting down.
GCATTTTACCTCATAAAAGCCTCCACTTTTCCAGACCCTTTCAATCCTGAAGAAGAATCATATTGGACTCATGGAAACATAGAAGATAGGAGTGTCAGTAGGCCATTCGGCCCTTTGAGCATGCTCTGCCATTCAGTATGATCATTGCTAATCTTTCAACTCAGTCCCCTCTTCCTGCTTTCTCCCTATTCCCTTTTATATAACTCGTGGAGTTGATAAAGGGTGGTCAATGGACATGTTTTAATTGGACTTTCAGAAGACATTCAATAATGCTCTAGAGAAGAGGTTAGCATGTAAAATTGAAGCACATGGTTTTAGAAGTAATGTGCTGACATGAATAAAGAACTACTCAATAAAAACCGAAAGAACTGCGGATGCTGTAAATCAGGAACAAAAACCAAAGTTGCTGGAAAAGCTCAGCAGGTCTGGCAGCATCTGTGAGAACAGAGTTCTGAGGGTCGCTGGACCTGAAACATTAACTCTGAATTTTTCTTCACGGATACTGCCAGATGTGCTGAGCTTTTCCGGAAACTTCTGCTTTTGTTCGTGGATAGAGAACTGGTTGGCAAACAGGAAACAAAGAGTGGGATTAAACTGGTCATTTTCCAAGAGGCAGCTAGTGTCTGGTAGGCTAGCGCAGGGATCAGAACTTGGACCCCACCTATTCAAAATATACATTCCTGATTTAGATGAGGAAACTAGATGTAATCTCTCCAAGTCTGCAGGCAACACAAAGCTGGGTGGGAGGGTGAGCTGTGAGGACAGTGCAGAGATGCTTCAGTGTGACTTGGAGAAGTTTAGTGATTCGCCAAATGCTTGCAGATGAAGTATAATGAGGGTAAATGTGAGGTCATCTACTTTGGGAGCAAAAACAGAAGGCAGATTATTACCTGAATGGCAATAGATTGGGAAAGGAGAAAAGAACTAGGTGTCCTTGCGCACCAGTCACTAAAAGTAAGCAATGCAGGTGCAGGGGGCAGTGAAGAAAGCAAATGGTATGTTGGCCTTCACTGCAAGAGATTTTGAGTAAGGATATCTTGCTGCAATTGCTCAGTGCTTTGGTGAGACCACATCTGGAGTGCCGTGTACAGTTATATCGAGGTAAGGAGTCAAAATCTTAACTGCATCTCCCTCCACAGATGCAATCAGACCTGCTGAGCTTCTTCAGTAATTTCTTAATGGGTAAGTGTGCACACTGGAAGGGTAAGGTGACTGGGGCCACTGGAATGGTATCATGAGAACAGGAAGGGAAAAGATAAGAGAAAGGGGAGAGTGAGGAGACAAACTGAAATTAACTTTCTCTACCTCCTTCGCCGAGTTCAAAATGGAAATAAAACAAGAACTAATATCCACTCCAAGGGAAATGTATCCAGGCACTGGACACTGCATGTGTAGCAGCGCAGTTATAGATCCTGAGGCTTTACTTAGGAGCAGCTTTTGATATCAAGAGATCTATTAAATATGACACACAAACACCATGGACTCTGAGTTAAGAGCAAGGAGACAAGCTGAAGAGAAAGGAGATCCAGGTTTAACCAGTGTACAGATGAATCCAGTAACACTGTGCATGGGAATGAGACTCAGCTGTAAGCAAGCAGATGGACGGAATAGCAGATTGAAAGGGGACCCAGGTGATAGACAATGCCTCGCAGCAAATGTAGACAGAAGCCAATCCTCACAAGATCTCACTCAGCTCGACGGGCAGAAGTTAATGGAAGACATGAAAATGCACACAAGAGAGACCAAACAGCCTCATTCGGATTAAACACGGGATGAGGTGGGAGTTAAACCCTCACTGAGATCAAGGACTGACTACTATGGCACAGTTACAGCAGCTCCCCCGGCTACAGTCTCAAGCCATAAGCAGCCACCCGAATTTTATCCCTGTGTTAATAATGCCAGTCTTAAAGAGATTAATTCAGGATGCAATGATGCAGCAGCAAGCGTTCAACACACCAGAACTCCCCGGAAATACCTAAGATAAAGAAAAACGGCAGCCCAGGTTGTGGACTCAAACGTTTCGAGGAGATATCATTCCATCAAATGTGACCTGATGCTGAGTCCTCCAATGTTGACTCCAGGGCCAAAAGGTCACACACTGTCATGCCTCTGTACAGTGGTCTTCAGTATGGTGTCAGCCATGGGCATTTGGCAGCACTCTGACCTCTAAGCCAGAAGGCAGTGGGTATAAACCTCACTCCAGAGACATGGACAGATAATCTAGGTTTAGACTTTGGTGCAGTACTGAGGAGTGCCACACTGTCGGAGGATCAGTGCTGAGGGAGTGCCGCACTGTCGGAGGGTCAGTGCTGAGGGAGTGCCGCACTGTCGAGGGTCAGTACTGAGGGAGTGCCGCACTGTCGGAGGGTCAGTACTGAGGGAGTGCCGCCCTGTCGGAGGGTCAGTGCTGAGGGAGTGCCGCCCTGTCGGAGGGTCAGTACTGAGGGAGTGCCGCACTGTCAGAGGGTCAGTGCTGACGGAGTGCTGCACTGTCGGAGAGTCAGTACTGAGGGAGTGTCGCACTGTCGGAGGGTCAGTACTGAGGGAGCACCGCACTGTCAGAGGGTCAGTGCTGAGGGAGTGCCGCACTGTCAGAGGGTCAGTACTGAGGGAGAGCTGCACTGTCAGAAGTGCTGTCTTTTGGATAAAAGTTTAAACTGAGGTCCCATCTGCCTTTTCCGGTGGGCGTGTAAGATTCAGGGCCACTATTTCCAAAGAGAAGAAAGAAGTTGTCCCGGCTTTCTTGGTCAATATTTATTGCTTAGGTTACACTGATACAGATTACTTGATCACTATCTATTTGGTGTTTGTGGGATTGCACTATGTACTGAATTGGCCACTGTGTTTGCTACGTTACTACAGTGCCTACACCTCTAATTGTCAGTGAAGCACTTTGGGACATCCTGAAATTGCTAAGTAGCTATTTAAAATCCAACATTTCTTCATCTTTTATCAGAGTTGGACAGTTCATTGGGACCCCATGTTGAGGAAGAATCAAGCTTTACAATAAAAAAAACAGATTTAGTCCCATCATTAAAGCTGCCAAGTCTGTCTCTTTTCCTTATCTATGAATAGAAACACAGTCTACCAGAACTTCCTTTGTCCAAATTAGAATTGCATGGGATACATCCTGCAGAAACAGACCAGTTGGCTCATTTCTTCTATGCTAACATGTGCACAACAGACTGTGGACTTTACTGCTCTGTGGAATTCTCTTCCCAGAGCATGCCGGAGGCAGGGTCATTGAACATTTTTAAGGATTAGATCGATAGATTCCAGACCAACAAGGGAATTGAAGGAACATCTACAAGATGCATTGCAACAGTTCACCAAGACTCCTTTAACAGCACCATGCAAATCTGAACCCACTTCTACCTAGAAGGACAAGGGAAGCAGATACATGGGAACACCACCCCCTGCAAGTTTCCCTCCAAGCCACTCACCATCCTGACGGGGAAATATATCGCCGTTCCTTCATTGGTCACTGGGTCAAAATCCCGGAATTCCCTCCCCAATGGCGTTGTGGGTCTACCTACAGCAGGTGGACTGCGACGGTTCAAGAAGGCAGCTCACCACCACCTTCTCAAGGGCAACTAGGGACAGGCAATAAATGCTGGATCAGCCAGCCGTGCCCACAGTCCATGAATGGATGAAGAAAAATGAGTGGTAGGCAGGAGATGAGATAGAAGAAGATTGCAAGAGTTTTTTTTATGTATATAAAAAGCAAGTGAGAGGAAAGAGTGAACATTGGACCACCAGAAAATGAGGCTGGTGAAGCAGTAATGAGCAGCAAAGAAATGGCACAGGAACTGAATAGGTACATAGCATCAGTTTTCACAGTGGAAGGTTCCAGTAACATACCAGAACTTCAAGAGAGTCGGGGCAGAGGTGAGTGTAAGGGCCATCATGAAGGATGAATACTGTGAAAGCTGAAAGGTCTGAGGGTGGATAAATCACCCAGACCAGATGGACTACACCCCAGAGTTCTGAAGGAGATACCTGAGGAGATTGTAGAGACATTGGTGGAGATCTTTCAGATATCACTGAAGTCAAGGAAGGTCCCAGAGGATAGGAAAATGGCTAACGTAATACCAGTGTTTTAAAAGGGAGGAGACGCAGAAGATGGGAATCTATAGGTCAGTAAGTTGGTGAGATTTTAGAGTCTATTATGAAGAATGAGACTGCAGAATGCATGGAAGTGTATGATAAACTACGGCTGAGTCAGCATGGCTTTGTCAAGGGGAGGTCATGCCTGACAAATCTGTTAAAATTCTTTGAGGAGGTAACGAGCAAGTTAGACACAGGAGAGCCAGTGGTTGTGATGATCTATTTGGATTTTCAGAAAGCATTTGACCAAGTGCTACACAGGAGGCTGTGAAATAAGATAAGAGCCCATGGTCTTAGAGGTAAGATAGCGGATTGGCTGACTGGCAGAAAGCAGAGAATAGGGGTAAAGGGGTGTTTCTCAAGGCGGCAGCTGGTGACTAGTGGAGTTCCACAGGGGTCTGTATTGGGACAACAACTATTTACATTGGACATTAATGATCTGGATGAAGGAACTAAGGTCATTGTTGCTAAGCTTGCAGATGACACAAAGACAGGTGGAGGGTCAGGTAGCGTTGAGGAAGTGGGGAGGCTGCAGAGGACTTGGACGTGCCGAGGGAGGGCAAAGATGTGGCAGACAGAATACAATGTGGGAAAGTGTGAGGTTAAGCACTTTGGAAGGAAGAAAACAGGTGAGACTATTTCCTAAATGGGGAAAGGTTTCGGAAATATGAAGCACAAATGGACTTGGGGTCCTGATTTAGGATTCTGGTATGGTTGACATGCAGGTTCAGTTTGCAGTTAGGAAGGCAACTATACATTAGCATTCATTTCAAGAGGGCTAGAATATAAGAGCAGAGATGTACTGCTGAGGCTGAACAAGGCTCTGGTCAGACCTCATTTGGAATATTGTGAGCAGTTTTGAGTCTCGTATCGAAGGAAGGATGTGCTGGCATTGGAGGGGGTCCCGAGGAGGTTCACAAGATGTGATCCTGGGGATGAAAGACTTGACATTAGGAGCGGCTGAGGACTCTGAGTCTGTACTCGATGGAGTTTAAAAATGTGAGGGGGAATTTGATTGAGCGTTACAGAATACTGAGAGGCCTGGATAGAGTGGACATGGAAAAGATGTTTCCACTAGTAAGAGAGACTAGGACCTGAGAGCACAGCCTCAGAGTAAAGGGACAATTGTTTAGAACTGAGATGAGGAGGAATTTCTTCAGCCAGAGGGTGGTTAATCTATTGGAACTCATTGCTGCAGAATGCTGCAGAAGCCAAGTCACTGAATGTATTTAAGACAGAGGTTGATGGATTGGGGTTAGGGTTGATTGTTAAGAGGATCAAGGTTTATGAAGAGAAGGCAGGAGAATAGGGTTGAGAAACATATCAGCCACAATCAAAAGGCAGAGCAAATTCGATAGGCTGAATGGCCTCATTATGCTCCTATATCTTGTGGTCTTACAATCTAATCTGATGAGCCAGGCTCTTATTAAATGGTACAGCAAGTTTGAGCGAGTTAACTCTCAAGCATGTTTATTTTATCTCATGCATGCCATCGAGCATATCTTTCTGTTCCTTTTTCTCTGACGTACTGGTCTACTGTCCTTTTAGGAAGAACCTCAGCTTGCTTCACAGAGACCCCTACATTCTTAATGCTCTCTCAGGCAATAAACTGATCCCCCTTTTGGTAATAGATTTAATAGCAAATTTTGGTTTTAGATTCAAGGAAAAGAATGGAAGTTCAAGACAGTGATACAATTATTAAGCTTCTGGGAAAACAGAAAGTAAAATTGAGGGAGCTACAAGTTTAGTTTTACAGCACGGAGCAAGAGGAAGAGTCGGGAAGGTAGAAAGGTAGGACAGGAATGTTCAAAGGAATTCTGAGGGTCGAGGAATGTTCAGAGGAGTTCCCAGGCCCTGGGTAGCTCTGGCTTCAAGCTCCGGGACTTCTCACTAGCCCTGTGCATTTCCAAAGCTTTAGAGCCTGATTCAATAACACTGCTTCTGGGTTGTCTGTCTCAACCCCAATGACCCTCTCTCTGCAGAGCTGAGGGAAGGACAGTAAATGTCCTCCACAGGACACTTGTGAGTTACAGTCATAACGAGAAATGGTAAGAACTTACACTCTCTCCGAAGGCTTGCTTTAGTCCCATTGTTGGCAAATTGAAGGGGCATAAGAGGTGAGGAAATAAACAGGTTAGTAACACGAGCTATGACCATGTCTACACACAGACACTATTAATACACATTCTTTATTAATACACACTGTTTATTAATATTCCTTTCACATTAGTTGCACTGCTTGTTACTAAAATTTGTTTGTTAACACATGGTCTATTAAGGCTCTACCCTTGTTAATAAACTCTGCATATCACACACTTATTGACACACACTAATTAATAACACACCGTGCTTATGAATATGAACTGCTTGTTAACACACCCTGATAATTTACACAGCAATTATTAACAAAAACTATGCATTAATATTAATAGCTTGTTAATTTACCTTGCTTATTAATACACTGATATAAATGGGCAGCTGAGTCGGTAAGGAAACATGGACTTTGGAGTTTTCCAACCTAGTTCTCAGTGTAATCACATTGGTTGCTGCAATGACACACTTACTGTCTTACTATCTCACTTACTGTCTTGTGGTACTTACGATCTAGGGGGACTTCAATGGATGTAACCAGGTGGCACAGTGACACAATAAACACCAAGCCAGTGTTCAGGAGCAATCTGTCCCTTGGCAACATTTTGGGATGTTAAACGTTCCACAAGTGTCAGCAAATCCAACTGATCTCTGGGTCTGAGTATTTTGCGTCTCACCTGCTGGCAAACAAACAGCAAAGAACTTAACATCAAACAACGCAAAGTGATTTACTCCCGCTGTGGAAATCCTCGAACCAGCACTGACGACTGATTGATGCTCCCCCCAAACTCTCAACCCCACATGTCCAGCAAGAATAACCAGGCCAATAAATGTCGCGAATCATCCGGAGGGTTTATACAGGAACACAACCTGGTGAAAACAGGCTCTGTGCCAAAGAGATTAGGTGAAAATCTTGGTCACAGTGCCTCACAGCACCAGAGACCTAGATTTTAAGGAAAATGACACAGGAGGGAGAGCGATGGAGATGTAGGGAGGGAATTTTAGAGTTAGAGTCTATGTGACTGAGAACGGGATGACCAACAGTGAATGGCATGCTGGGGGCTGGATTAGCAAGATGCCAGGATTGGAGACTTCCCAGAGGGTTATCAGGCTTGTAATGTGGGAATGGAAGGGGGGAGTGGTGTCTCTTTTGGTAAAAGTGGAAGAAATTATACAAAAACAGAAATTGCTGGAGTAACTCAGCAGGTCTGGCAGCGTCTGTGGAGAAAGAAAAAGAATGAATGTTTTGAGTCCAGTGACCTTTCTTTAGAACTGAATTTACAGAATCATTGAATAGTGTGGGAAGCAGATCATTCAGCCCTATCAAGTCACACGGACCCTTTGAAGAGCATCCCACCCCACCCTATCCCAGTGACCCTGCATTTCAACATGGCCAATCCACCTAGCCTGCACATCTTTGGACTGTGGGAGGAAACCAGAGCACCCACAGGAAACCCACACAGACACAGGGAGAATGTGCAAACTCCCCACAGTCACCTGAGGGTGGAATTGAACCCAGGTCCCTGGCGCTGTGAGGCAGCAGTGCTAACCACTGAGCCACTTTGTCTTCTGAAGAAGAGTCACTGAACTCGAAATATTAACTCTCTTTCTCTCTCCACTGAGGAAGTTAGACCTGCTGAGTTTCTCCAGCAATTTCTGGTTTTTGTTTCAGATCTTCATTCTGGTAGAAATGACAGGTTGGCCAAATTAAACTCAGGCAGTTCAAAGAGCAGCTGTATGCAAACACCATCGTGTGTGTGACTAACAATCAATAGTTCAAATGGCCTTTAATTATCCCTGACTTATTCGTACCTTCTTTAGACGAGGCTCGCGATTAAAGCTGCCTGCAGAATCGCTCCGCCTGAAGAGTCAATCCCTGGTCCAAGCCACAAGCCAGGTGGTGTGGTTCATTAACTTTGTGAATGGGCTGACCTTTGGCCTGTGGCTCCTGCGACCTATTCTTTGGAAAGGGTCGCAGCCTGAGCTTTTGTTTGCTCATTTCCCCCTTCCTTCCTCCGTCATGGTCGGTGCACAGCATGACCCATCGCCCTGACAACAAAAGACAGGCAGATGGAAGAGACAGGCAGCTGCCTCGGGGTCAACACTTGAACGATAAGCGGGCTTTAGCCTCATTCGGGGAAGACTGGTGTCAGCACCTCATTGGCCCAGCTGTTCAGAGTCATTCCAAGTCCCTCACAGATCAGGGCTTGGAGGGGATTGGATTTTAATAAACATTGATGATATCCCAGCTAGCAGTAAGTCTGTGCCAATTGCTCTCAGTGTTAAGCACCAGCTGTGGTTCAATGATGGCACAATTGGAATGGTTCTGCTCCAGCAATGGAGTTAGAACCTGACGATTCTGATGGGGTACTGCACTGTCAGAAATGTCATCTTTTGTTGGAAATATCAGAAAGTTTGTGTACAACACAAAAATTGAGGGAGCTGCAGATAGTGAGGAGGATTGCCAGATGATACAGCATGATATAGATAGGCTGGAGACTTGGGCGGAGAATTGGCAGATAGACTTTAATCCGGACAAAGGTGAGGTGATGCATTTTGGAAGGTCTAATGCAGGACGGAAGTATACAGTAAATGGCAGAACCCTCAGAAGCATTAACATATAGAGGGATTGGGTGTACAGGTCTACAGTTCCCTGAAAATGACAACACAGGAGGATAAGATGGTCTGGAAGGGATATGTTATATTTGCCTTCATTGGTCAGGGCAGACAGCATAAAAAGTGGCAAGTCACGTTGCAGCTGCATTGAACTTTAGTTAGAGATAACAGGAACTGCAGATGCTGGAGAATCTAAGATAACAAGGCATACAGCTGGATGAACACAGCAGGCCAAGCAGCATCAGAGGAGCAGGAAGG
>JAHRHZ010000028.1:31485682-31508311 GCA_024137785.1 Ginglymostoma cirratum | reverse complement strand
AGCTTTTCCAGCAACTTTGTTTTTGTTCCTGATTTACAGCATCCACAGTTCTTTTGGTTTTTACTGTACAGAACCAAACTGCTCTAGTGACAATGTATGTATATAAAGACTTTTTTATAAATAAAGTATGTTTTTTAAACAAAAATAAAATTGACCAGAAACTGAACTAGACTAGCCATTTCAATACAGTGGCTACAAAAGCGAAAAAGAAGCTAGGAATGCTGCAGTAAGTAACTCACCCGCCGGCTCCTCAAAGCCAGTCCACCACCTACAAGGCACAATTCCAGAGTGTTATTGAATATTCCCCACTTGCCTGGATGGCTGCGGCTCCAAAATCACTGAAGAAGTTTGACACCATCCAGGCCAAAGCAGTCCACTTGATTGGCACCACATCCACTTCCTCCATCACTGATACTCAGTAGCAACAGTGTGTCCTATCTACAAGATCTCTTCTAGAGCTTCACCGAGGCTCCTTTAGACAGCACCTTCCAAACCCACGACTACTTCCATCTAGAAGGACAAGGGCAGCAGATACATGGGAACACCACCATCTGCAAGTTCCCCTTCCAAGTCACTCCCCATACTGACTTGGAAATATATCGCCATTACTTCACTGTCACTGGGTCAAAATCCTGGAATTCCCTCCCTAATTGTATTCTGGGTCCACCTACAGCAGGTGGACTGCAGCGGTTCAGTAAGGCAGCTCACTACCACCTTCTTGAGGGGCAACTAGGGACGGGTAATAAATAATGACACAGCCAGTGATACCCACATCCCATGAGTGAATTTTAAATAGAAGACACTCCCCAATGGAGCTTCCCATGACCACGAACCTCACAGTAAGAACTACTCTTCCAGGTTCATGAATAGGCTGATGACTTGGTGTTGGTACTGAAGGGACCATCAGACAATGTGAACTGCAGAGACAGGGTAAGGAAGATGTGGGTTGTGTGGGTGAAGGGTTAGTGCTGAAGTGGTGGGGAGTAGGGGGATTTAAGTTAGGGGGCAGGGCAGGGGGTAATGATCCCAATGCTAACACTTCCCATCCCAGAATCAAAACTGTCTAACTATTGACAGCTACGATAGATTCTGATTAACTCAAAAAGTAAAAGCAAAGCTGTATGGAGGATGGAAATCTGAACCAACACAGAGAACCCTGGAGAAACTCAGCAGATCTGGCAGTATCTGTGAGAAGAGATACAGAGTGAATGGGTGGGAAATTTGGGAAGGGTGGGTTGGGTGGGAATGCAGACGGTTCACAACTCCTCCCCCAGAAGGAAAGTCAAACTGGGCAATTAGCAGATGCCCTATAGCCTGAAGGTACTGTGGGCAGGCTAATCACATCTCTGATGGCGAGGACTGCTTGGCAGCTCTGACAGTGGGCAGTGCCAGGATTGCAGGCAGATTCCACAGATCCCAGGATCAATTGAGGATGGGGGGGGAGGGGCGGGGTTGCTGCAGGGTGCGATTTCTCCAGCAACTCAGGGGTAGACAGACATGCGTATTAAAGAACATGCAGGTGGGAAGGAAAGGACGCTGTTATCCTCTCGGGTAGTGGGGGAAGGCAATGGTTGTCCCCGGTGGAGAAAGAGCACCCTCCAATGACAGTACACCCTTCCTTCCTGCTGTTTTAAAAAAATAACGCACAAGTCCCACTCCATCCCAACCATACTGTAATGTGGGATCCTGGGATCGATGGAGCCTTTTAACAAGCTCAACTGCCCCTTTAAACACAGTGGGGTGGTGTGCCCATTTTGGTGCCTGCTGCCCTAAGTATTATGTGGGAGGTCTTGGGGGTTGGTTAGAGCTGGTTGGCTTAGTGCCCAAATTATTTTACATGCCCCATCCCTGCCCAGAACACACCAGCAGTGCGCACTAATACCTAGCTGGACATGTCGAGTCGTGTTTTACTTCTTTGGAATACAGCTGTTGAGTTCTCCAGATTTTTCTGTTTTACTCTAAACAGAAGAAGAACCTGCATCATTAAATTAAAGCACTTTGCTGTTCCGAATATTTTCTCATCAACCTGTTAAGAGATGTTACCTTTCACCTCGGGAGCAGGTAGGGCTTGAACCCCTTGGCACAGAGATAAAAGGTACTGCAGATGCTGGAGAATCCGAGATAACAAGCATGGGGCTGGATGAACACAGCAGGTCAAGCAGCATCATAGGAGCAGGAGCACTTGACGTTTCGGGCCTAAACCCTTCATCAGAAAATTCATCATTTTCTGATGAAGGGTTTAGGCCCGAAACGTCAAGTGCTCCTGCTCCTATGATGCTGCTTGACCTGCTGTGTTCATCCAGCCCCATGCTTGTTATCCCCTTGGCACAGAGTTTTTTTTTTGCTCATTCACTTGATCTGGATATCACTGGCTAGGCCAACATTTATTACATGTCCCTAATTGCCCGGAGGGCAGTTAAGAGTCAATCACATTGCTCTGGGTCTGGAGTCACATGTTGGCCAGGCTGGGTAAGAATGGCAGTTTCCTTCCCTAAAGGAAATTAGTGAACCAGATGGGTATTTCCTCAAGAAAAATATGGGGAGACAATGGCCTAATGGTATTATCGCTGGATAGTTAATCCAGAGACCCAGATAATGCTGTGGGACTGGGGTTTGAATCCCACCACGGCAGATGGTGGAATTTGATTTCAGTAAGTATCTGGAATTAAGAGTCTAATGATGACTGTCAATTGTTGGAAAAACCTATCTGGTTTGGGAAGGAAACTGCCATCCTTACCTGGTCTGGCCTACGTGTGACGTGCCTTAACTGCCTTCTGGGCAATTAGGGATGGGCAATAAATGCTGCCTAGCCAGCGATGACCTCATCCCGTGAATGAATAAAGGAAGAATGGTCATCATTGAACTCTGAATTTCAGATTCTTATTGAATTCAACTTTCACCATCTGCCAAAGTGGGATTTGAACTGCAGGAGCTGGAATCTGTACTGCAAACAAAAAATGCTGGAAATCACAGTGGATTGGGCAGCATCTGTGGAGAGAGAGCAAGCTAACGTTTCATGTCTCGATGACTGCTCATCAGAGCCCCCAGAACATTACCCTGGACCTATGGATTAATAAAAACCGAAAGAACTGCCGATGCTGTGAATCAGGAACAAAAACAGAAGTTGCTGGAAAAACTCATCAGGTCTGGCAGCATCTGTGAAGGAGAAAACAGAGTTAATGTTAATGAACAGTTCTGAGGAAGGGTCACCGGACCCGAAATGTTAACTCTGTTTTCTCCTTTACAGATGCTGCCAGACCTGCTGAGTTTTTCCAGCAACTTTGTTTTTGTCTATGGATTAATAATCTAGCGATAATGGGCCACAGTGTCCCACTAATAGGGACATTACCAATGCGTTTCTCATCTTTTTGTTCTATGGCCCCTTACAATGTCCCAAAACTCCTCACTGGCAAAGAATATCAGCATGGTAACCAATTTATATTCAGAAACTTCAACGGGGTGATGACATGTCAATCAGTGGAAAGATAAATGTTCATTTGGACCTCTCCCTTACTCTACTACAAAAAGCTATGGGATCCCTCATACCCAGACTCAGCATAGTTCCTCCATCTGACAGACAGCATCTTCCACCAACACTGTGCTCCCTCAATATTTGACTGATGTTTTAATTCTATCCTGAAGCTCGAATGTGTAACTATTAACTTCAGGGGCGAGGGTGCACAAAACCAAGCCAGTGCCAAGACCAATATTGCTTTGGCAGCAGAGGACAGCTCCATTATGCACAACGCATAGTCACCAGCAGCAAAACTGTTGGCCAAGAGTTGCAGCAGAGTTTAAGGCTAAACAGCTACAGCAAAAGGAGTTTTAATCATTCACATTCCACGCTGAGTAGATATGACAGCGCAGAATCGTTCTAATTGCATTTTTTTTTGTTGTTTGAGCAGCTGCTCCTGCCCCCATGCTGAGTAAATCACTGAGGAGAAAGTGCGGTATTCCAGGAGGAGAAATTCAATTAAGGGATTAATGTAATCCAACGTGGACTGACAGTGGGAGGTGATCACAACCTCTGTTCCACAACCAGTTTTAAGAAAGGAACCAGATCAACTCAGTGGCTGAGTCTCTAGTACAGGTTCAAAATGGGGAAGTGTCACTTTGAGATTCTCATTGAGACTAACATGGTCACTGCAACTATGCCTGAGACAGAGATTATTGGAGGTGATTATGGCAATGAATTAAGATCACAGAATCGTCACACAGATCAAGGCCATTCAGCCCATCGTGTCTATGCCGGCTCTCAAGCCTGGCACACTTCCGAAATCCTGTACCACCAAATGAAGATGGTGCACGGGAGGAAATCCGATTTAGAAAGGGTGGTTCCTTGGAATATTCCTGAAATGCAGGAAGGCCAGAGGGAAATGGCGTGGGATTGGGAATGCAGAGAAAATCCACTCACCCAAACGAAAATTATTCCCCTCAAGTCCAATCAACCAGAGTAATCATGAGGAACACTGCAATCCAATCACAGTCTCTCTGTACCAGGCAAGATAGAAAAATCACAATCGGGAGTTCGAGTACCATCGAGTAAAGCTCCCCACTGACTGTAGCATCACTGCCAATAATGTTGTGGTCTGAGTGTTGTATGTCAGCTCACGTAGCATACAGCACAAAGACTGGGTTCTTGTTGAGACAGATGTCTTGATGTTTATTAATGACACTGACTACTTACACTGCTATGAGACCACAGGTTTGCACATAGTCTGGGTATGGTGCTTACTTACACTACTGTACATTTCATACACACCACAGACTGAAAACACTACACTGAGTCCGTTGTACCCTGAGAATGACTGAGGATGAGATGAGTACCTTTATAATGCAATGTTATGTGTTAGTAAGTGTCACGTAAATGTCTCAAAGATACAGGCTCGCGTGATCTGGAATCTACACAATAACACATCAGGACCTGTTCTTGGTTCTGATGTGGCTTGGGGTGGCAGGCGAAATCTCCTGCCCCTGCCCCCTAGACTGTGGCATTCTGGATACTACAGGCAGCCTTGTAGAATCAGACAACAAATGGTAAAAATGGGGAAAGGCTCCTTGGATTAACGTCCCTTACCATGACCAAGGAAGGACTTGCCTTAAGTCATCAAGAAAGCAGGGAAGAGAAGAAATAAAACTTGCATTTATATAGAATCTTGCACTTCAGGAGGTCGGATAGCACTTTCCAATGAAGTACTTCTACATTTCATTGCGGTAGCAATGTAGGAAATGTGGTAGTCAATTTACGCACAGCAAGTGTACATCGATAGCATTTTGATAGTGACCAGAGAGTGTGATTTTGGGAACTATGGTTGAAGGATGAATAGTGCTTAGGGATAAATGAATATTCAAACCCGTCTGTCCAATGTTCAAAATGCACAGGGATGCTGTACAAGTAAATCTGGCCCAAGCCGCCAAAACACTTTGGAAGATTCAGTCTTGGGATGACCCTGTAAATAGAATGGACAGAAACAGCTAGCTGCAGCTCCTCCAATCACAGGCAGGTACTCCCTTGCATTTGACGCTGATAGGATCATAGCAGCCCAGAGAAGCAACATGTGGCCACTGTAGCATAGACGATATGAGCAGGCTGTACTGATGGGAATGAGGTCAGAATATGAGTTCCCTGATTGGGGCTGTTAACCTGGTCCAATCAGGGACCCCTGGCTGACAGATGTAAACCGGACTGTCGGGGGGTTTCTGCTTACTCTAGGAGCTGGCTCTGAGCTATGCACATGTATATGAAGGGTGACTTGGCGATGGGATACTGACCTTCATGGGAGCAAGTCTAGAGGCAGTGGGTGGGAGGTATAGGGTGGTTGGGAATGTAAATCTGGCCTGACTGGGGCCCATTGGGTGAGGGTAGGTGCCTGGGGGATAGTGAGGCTGACAAGGGGAGAGGGACTGAATAGAGAATTGTGGGAATATTGGAAGGGTTCAGAGGTTACAAGATAATCAAACACAAGCACAAAGACAGGCCATTCAGCCTACTGATTCTGCTACATCATTCAACGAGATCACGGCTGATTTAATAAGCTTCAATTCTATGTTCTTCCCTTTACCCCATAACTCTTGATTCCTTTACTGCTTAAAAAAGTTGTGAGACTCAACTTTCAATATACTTAAAGACTCAAAGGAGACCTGGAGACTGTAGAGAGGGAAAAATGATTGCAAAGGGGAAGTTGCTGCGTTTAGGAAAGGAGGTGAAAAGGTGGAGAGGGGTTTCAGAGAGGAGGTATGGTGGCTGAAAAGGTGGAGGAGAAAGGGATGATTAGCTCGGGTGACTGGACAAGTGATTTGTGACACACAGTGATACCAACAATGCGGGTTCAATTCCTGCACTGATTGGGGTTACCATGAAGGACTCTCTTTCTCCACCTCTCCCCTCACCTGAGGCATTACCATCAGTCGTCTCTCTCTAAAGAGAGAGCAGGACTGTGGTCACTTTTATTTATTATTGATTGTTTTACTCATTCACTGGATGAGGGCGTCGCTGGCTAGACAACATTTATTGCCCTTCCCTAATTACCCAGAGGGTAGTTGAGTGTCAACCACATTGCCGTGGGTCACATGTAGGCCAGACCAGGTAAGGATGGCAGTTTCCTTCCCTAAAGGACATTAGTGAACCAGATGGGTTATTCCGACAATCGACAATGGATTCACAGTCATCATTAGATTCTTAATTCCAGATACTTATTGACTTCAAATTCCACCATCTGCCGTGGCAGGATTTGAGCCTGGATCCCCAGAACCTTACCTGGGTCTGTGGATTAATAGTCCATGATAATACCACCAGGCCATCGCCTCTCTGATTGTGTTGGAGGCAACTATGTAGCCATTTCACTGGCATAAGACCATAAAGTGTAGGAGCACGAGTAGGCCATTCAACCCATCATTTCTGCTTTGCCATTGAATGTAATTATGGCTGATCTGATAACCCTCAGTCCACTGGTGATGGCTTTTCGTGTATTGAAGTGTATGTCAGTTATTTTTTAAAAACATTTCTTGCTAACTTACGCCCATGATTCTAAAGTACTGTGTTATCTCAGTACTTAATGTCTCCCATTTTGTTTTAGTTTTAGATCTAATGGAATGGAGATGATTATTCAGAATATTGAAGAAGTCTTCTAATTTTGCTCCTGTGAGAGTCCAAATATCCCACATATCAATACAAATATAGAAGACATGTCAATGCATCACATTCTAAAGGTGTTAGTGAGAATAAAAATGTAGGTCCCGAACATCTCTTGTCCTTGACAAAATCCTCAAGAGGCGTTCTGACAATTGCTTTAATTCTTCACAGAGAATTCTATCGATTGTTTGAAGAATCAACATTCGGCACATGGCTGGAGAGAAAAGCCTGGATAGTACAGGCACTCGGAATACGGAATCAGCTTCAATGATTCAAAAAACATTTTGAACATAGCAGAAGTGGGAAGTGATTCATTAGAATCTTTGACATTCTTCAAATCAACTCCAACTTGTTTGTGAGTGAGGCCAGATCACTCCCACGGCAACGCGCAAAGCGAATACATCTTCCCATGCCAAACATTCTCCTCTGGTCAATACAAATACCATTCAGAAAAGAACGATGTGCAACTCTGCAAATACTGGGTGTTGGTAACTATTCCATAGTATCCTTAGCTTGGTCAGCTGCTATTCATGGCTCAGTTGGTAACGTAATTATCTCCGTGATAACTGAGGGTTATCAGATCAGCCATGAGCACATTGAGTGGCAAAGCAGAAATGATGGGTTGAATGGCCTACTCGTGCTCCCACACCTTATGGTCTTATGCCAGAAGGTTGGAGTGGCATTAAAGTTTGACTCCTGGACTTGAGCAAAAAGAAAAGGTGATGCTCCATGCAATTCTGAGGGTCTGCTGGGGCTGTGGTCTTTTGCATGAGATTTTGAAATTTTTCGCCCCATCAGTTGCGTGCACTGAACTCCAGAACACTACTTCAAAGTAGAGCAGGACTGTTCTGCTCATTATCCAGAGAGAATACTTATCTGTCAGATGCTGGTGCATAATCTGGTCACTGACACAGTGCTGTTTGTGAGCGTTTCCTGTCTGCACACTGTTTCTGTGTCTTCTGGTTTGCAACAACGACCATACTTCATAAAGTAACTTGTTGGCTGGAAAGCATTTCCAGGCATCCAGTGATTGTGAAAGGCAATGTACAATTGGAAGTTTTACTTTTATTTGCAATGGTATTTGTAAATAGCTGTTTTAGAGTTACAGAAGTCTATGAACTTCACATGAGTTGTTAATGGAAGGGATTTTAACAGCACAACGGGGCCAGGATGTCATAGGTCTTTGATCAGTTATTGTTGCTCCTTCTGGTTTAAAGCTGTCCATCTGTCTAGACCTGCCATTGTTACCATCAAAGCTGTTCGGTCTCTCCCAGGCAGCCATATGGCGCCAGCTGTCAATCAGCAAAGCTTGTCCATCTTCATCATCACCATACCCTTGTTCAGAAAAAAAATGACGACCAATTAGTCACGGCACATCAGCTGAACCAACTCTATGCATGGAGCTTCAGCCTGGTGTTCCTTTCCTGCTAAAATGAGTTCTGAGACACCCCTCATTCTTCTAAGCTCCAGTGAAAACAAGCCCAGTCTGTCCAACCTTTCCTCATCATTGTGTTGTCTTCATTGAAGTGTTTGGGATCTGGAACAGCCTTGACAAGGGAAAGGATGTTTCTTCTTCTGGGTGAGTCCAGGATGCGGGGGCACTGTTTTGAAATTAGGAGTAACCCTTTCATGACAGAAATGAGGAAAGGCTTGCATGGCAGTGAAACTCTCTGCCATAGAAGGTGATGGAGTTGGGAGTCACTGATTATTTTTAAAGTGGAAGTAGATAGGCTTTTGTGAGGCAAGGGAATTAAATATTGTCAGGATTAGGTGGGAATGTGGAACTTGAAATATGAATACGTCAGCCATGATTTTATTGAGCAGTAGAGCAAGTTTGAGGAGCTGAATGGCCTAATTTGTATTTCTGTAGTCAGCCTGTTCTGGAAAAAGTTACAAATCCTATTCAGAATAAGACCATAAGACCATAAGACATAGGAGTGGAAGTAAGGCCATTCAGCCCATCGAGTCCACTCCACCATTTAATCATGGCTGAAAGGCATTTCAACTCCACTTACCCGCACTCTCCCGTAGCCCTTGATTCCTTGCGAGATCAAGAATTTATCAATCTCTGCCTTGAAGACATTCAACGCCCCGGCCTCCACTGCGCTCCGTGGCAATGAATTACACAGGCCCACCACTCTCTGGCTGAAGAAATGTCTCCTCATTTCCGTTCTAACTTGACCCCCTTCTAATTCTAAGGCTGTGCCCACGGGTCCTAGTCTCCCCACCTAACGGAAACAACTTCCCAGCGTCCACCCTTTCTAAGCCATGAATAAGAAGGGCACAGAGATTTCAGCCAACATCCTGAAACAATACCAAAGCGACAACACACACTGTAAAATCATTATTCATTTCATTGCTGCTTTATGAGGCTTCATTGTCAGCATTCAATGATGATCCCAAATGTTACGAGTGCTGCTCAGAAGAAGCTATTTGTTGTCTGCAATGATTTAAATTGTGTTGAAGGCAACTGCTCTGCCCTGGACCGCAAGAAGTGTCAGAGAATCGTGAACACAGCCCAATCCATCACGCAAACCAGCCTTCCATCCATTGACTTCATCTACACTTCCGACTGCATCAGGAAAGCAAACAACATAATCAAAGACCCCTCCCACCTCAGTAATACGCTCTTCCACCCTCTTCCGTCAGGCAGATGATATAGAAGTTTAAAACGACATACCAACAGGTTCAAGAACAGAGATAAAAGGTACTGCAGATGCTGGAGAATCCGAGATAACAAGCATGGGGCTGGATGAACACAGCAGGCCGAGTAGCATCATAGGAGCAGGAAAACTTGACGTTTCAGGCCTAAACCCTTCATCAGAAATGGGGGAAAACAGCATCTGTTATCAGATTTTTTATACGGACCTCTCAAATGTTAATTCTGATCCTTCTCTCTGCACCTTCTCTGCTGCTGTAACATTGTATTTTGCACTCTGTTCTGCTATCCTAATGCACTTTGCATGGTATGATCTGCCTGTAAAGCACACAAAACAATGTTTTTCACTGTACTACAGTGCATGTTACAACAATAAATCAAACTCAAAAGATACTTTATAAGGGCAGAAACTGCTTTCAATAAGACTTTTAAGGAGCAGCGGAACTGGTGTGTAGGTTCACAAATCTTTAAAGGTGGCAGGACACCTGTTAATGAGGCATATCTGACCCAGGACTTTATAAGTAGAGCTATAAACTAGTGAAAATCAACAGAGTTAGGGTGAAACTTTAATAAAATGCTCAATTGGACAACTGTGCCAAATTCTGGGAATTTTAGGAAGCATGTGAAGATATTTTCAGGGTTTGGATTTCTCAATATGCTTCCCTACTTAAGAAGTATGTAAGAAAATCTTAAATGAGATGAGACCGATTTTATGATTTTATTAATAGAAATTAGGAAGCAATTCACCTGAAGATTGATGAGAATGTTTCCATGGATAACAGTCTCCAGGTGCAAGGCTAGATTTGAGAAGCTGGGACAGTTCTTCTTAGTGAGGGCTGAGAAGAGATCTGGTCAAGAGTTGTGAAAGACCATGAGCAGTCTGGACAGAGTAGATAGTAAGCAACTGTTTCCAACAGTTGAAAGGTTGACAGCCAGAGGGATGTTGACTTAAGGTGATTGGCGAAAAGAATCAGAGGTGGCATGAGGAAGTAGTGAAGTGATTTGTAGCTTTTAACTCTTAGTCAGCGATAATTTAGAGTATTTCCCTGATGACTTCTGTCCACTGCGTTCAAACCAGTCATCCCCACAAACACATTGTCATGGGTCTATCGGATTAACATAACCATCTCACTGGGGAACAAACTAACCGAGAATGCTAGAATGGCTGGAAGTGTGGTGGAGGCAGGGTCAATCGAGTTATTCAGGGGGATAACGGATGGCTATTTGGATAGAAAATGGGGAGCAGGGATATGGCAGGAGATTGGCACGAGAACACGTTCAGCGTGATAGACCGAATGAATGGCTGCCTCCTGCCCTGAATGAATTCTGTGATTCTGTGATATGTTACCTTCCCTCAAACAGCCTGTTTAAAAACTTAATAGGCCTTAGCTATGTCCCAGATGTTTTCAGGGTCTGGATTTGTCAATATACTTCCCTCCTTAAGCAGTATATAAGAAAATCTTAAATGAGAGGAGACTGATTTTACAATTTTATTAATAGAAATTAGGAAGCAATTCACTTTAAGTAGATAACCAACCTGCTATGCCAAACAACTAGCAAAAGATTTTTAAGCTTCAATGGGCTAGTATGCTGCATATCAAGTCCTGGAGTCATTGCAGAAGGTAAAGATTTTGAAAAGTATGCAGAATTACCCAATCGAGCTGTATTTGAGACTCAGTTTGACAGAAAGCACAGACCGGGTCTGTACTTAAAAGGAATTACTATTTATTACAAATAAATTGATTCTAGCTACAGATAAGCAATTATGTACTGTTAACATATAACTGTACTAGGTAAATTCTAACCCACTGAGACATTCCCCATCACACACACATACAGACAGAAGACACAAAACAAATGGGTGCTTCTGATGGAGGAAAAGACTGGGAAGGCAGTTCAGGTGGTCCCTGTTCTCAGGGTTTGCTGATCCCTTTGATGATCAGATCTCCAAGCTAACTGTTACCTCAGACAGACAGCACCAAATCCCACTGGGATATCAGCGTGTCCTCAATTGGTTACCAATTTTGTGTCTGAGATTTTTATCATTTCCTCAGCTATTACTAAATACTTGACAGAATCTTGTTCCTGCACTTCAACAACATCTTGCATTTCACATAGCATCTTTACCAGAGTAAACCATCACCTGGAAATTCCCATGAACTCAATTTCAGAGGGGCTGACATTGGAGTGAAGGAGAAGGAGACATTTGGACAAGAGATGAATAGTTCGTTCAGAGTTAAAGGTAAGAAGGTGCTTTAGAGGAGAAGAAAGAGATGGAGACGGAGAGAAGCTTTGAAAGTTTAGATTCTAGGCAGCTGAAGGTACAGCCACTAAGGGAGAAAAGAATTAAGCTGATTGTACACAGGGCAGGGGCATTACTGGCTAGACCACCTTTTATTGCCCATCCCTAATTGCTCTGGAGAAGGAAGTGGTGCACTGCCTTCTTGAATTGTTGCAGTCTGTGTGATGAAGGGATACCCACAATGCTGAGTTCCAGGGTTTTAACCCAGTGACAGTGAAGGAACAATGAGCTATTTCCAAGTCAGAATGGTCTGTGTGTCTTGGAGGGGAACTTGCAGGTCTATAGTTTTCCCAAACATCTCCTGCCCTTTTCCTTCCTGGTGGTAGACGTTGCAGGTTTGGAAGGTACTGTCGTAGAGGGCTTGGTGAGTTGCTGCAGCACTTTTTGTGGATGGTTTGCTGTGCACTGTGGAGGGCCTGGAGGTTTAAGGTAGTGGATTGGGTACAAATCAAGTGGGCTGCTTTATCCCGGATGGTGTCAAGCTTCTTGAGTGTTGTTGGAGATGCACCCACTCAGGAAAGTGGGAAGTATTCCATCAGACTTGCACTTTGTAAATGGTGGACACTCTCTGGGGAGACAGGGGCTGAGTTACTTCACCAGAGGTGCACTGACGACATTACCCAGCAGGGTGACAAAATGTCTGGAATCAAACACCCCAGCTCAACAAGCAAGTCTGCAACCTCATCCATGACCCGATCTACAAACCTTCCCAAAAAACTTTAAAGGTGAGTTACTCATTGAAGAATTCTTAGCTTCTGTTCTCTCTACCTGCAGTATATATATATATGTATATATAGCTGGTCAAATTCTGTTTCTGGTCAATGATAGTACGTAAGTTGTTGATCGTAGAAGATTCCGTGACATCAAGTCTTTGAATCTCAAGGGAAGGTGGTCAGACTTTTGCCTGTTGAAGATAATCATTGCTAGGTTCTTGTGTGGCTTGAACATTAACACTTAAAAGGGCGGAAATAGAGAATCACAGAGTTGTTAGAGTGTTATCGAGAGAGGTCATAGGATTATGCAAGTTTCTCAGGTTGTGTATACCAGACTATGAAGGGATTTGAGCACAGGCTGAGAAATTTAAATAGCACTTAATATCAAACAAAGACCTAAATGAGCTCTTAATGCTGAAGTGAAGCCTGTTCAGAGGATATCAAGGGGTTTAGAGCAAGTGGGATTTTGTTACAGTTTGGCATGGGTTCTAAGACACAAAGCATCATCCAATTGGCAAGGAAGACTAGGCAGTAAAGAAAGGCACTGGTTCATGCAGTAGCCATAGAAAGCCACGACACAACTGGTCACAGACCAGCTCTTAAAGGAGTTGTATTCATTAATTAGTGCTGCTGGCAGAAAATTCATTGAGTTGGTTCTGCCAACATGTTGCTGGTTCACTAGACGATAACATTTAAACTGCAGTGCAGTGAGGGACTTGGACAACTGTACAGCCAGCAAGTTGGAAGTTAAAATGGTTTATTAACAGATCTCAAATGCCAACATCTGTAAACAGCTTGGAGCATCCTTGAGACTGCCAAATGATTATTATTTTCTCAATTATAACAGACATTTTGTATTTTTTGTCATCTTGAATTGCTGGCACTGAGAGAAGGAGCGGAATATTCAGCGAGAAATAGGTTATTATGCTGGCACTGAGTTAACAGGTATATGATATGGTACAATACGAAGTCTGATTATTATAACAGCTTACAATAATGATCAAATTAACTACTAACCGTGGGTTGGTTAGTTCAGTTTGCTGGACAGTTAGTGTGCAATGCAGAGTGATGCAAACAGTGTGGATTTAATTCCTGCACTGATGAACACAGCAGGCCAAGCAGCATCATAGGTTACGTGGAACAATCCCTCTTTCGTACCTACACTGGCCCTAAACCCCACCTCTTCCTCCGTTACATTGATGACTGTATTGGCGCCGCCTCGTGCTCCCACGAGGAGCTCGAACAGTTCATCCACCTCACGAACACCTTCCACCCCAACCTGAAGTTCACCTGGACCATCTCCAACACTTCTCTCTCCTTCCTGGACCTCTCTGTCTCCATCTCGGGTAACCACCTAGAAACCGATGTCCGTTTCAAGCCCACTGACTCCCACAGCTACCTGGAAGACACCTCCTCCCACCCACCTTCCTGCAAAAATGCCATCCCCTATTCCCAATTCCTTCGCCTCCACCGCATCTGCTCCCAGGATGAGGCATTCCACTCCCGTACATCTCAGATGTCCTCATTCTTCAAGGACCACAACATCCCCCCAACAGTGGTCGAGAACGCCCTCGACCGTGTCTCCCGCATTTCCCGCAACTCATCCCTCACACCCCGTCCCTGCAATAATAACAAAAAAAATCCCCCTCGTCCTCACGTACCACCCCACCAACCTCCAGATCCAACGCATCATCCTCCGACATTTCCGCCATCTGCAATCCGACCCCACCACCAAAGCCATTTTTCCCTCCCCACCCCTATCTGCTTTCCAGAGGGACTACTCTCTCCAGGACTCCCTTGTCCGCTCCACACTCCCCTCCAGCCCCACCACACCTGGCACTTTTCCCTGCAACCGCAGGAAGTGCTACACCTGCCCCCACACCTCCTCCCTCACCCCAATCCCAGGCCCCAAGAAGACTTTCCACATCAAGCAGATGTTCACCTGCACATCTGCCAATGTGGTATACTGCATCCGCTGTACCCGTTGTGGCCTCCTCTACATCGGGGAAACCAAGCGGAGGCTTGGGGACCACTTTGCAGAACACCTGCGCTCAGTTTGCATCAAACAACTGCACCTCCCAATTGCAAACCATTTCAACTCCCCCTCCCACTCCTCAGATGACATGTCCATCCTGGGCCTCCTTCAATGCCACAATGATGCTACCCGAAGGCTGCAGGAACAGCAAAATATATTCAGCCTGGGAACCCTGCAGCCCAATGGTATCAATGTGGATTTCACAAGCTTCAAAATCTCCCCTCCCCCTACCGCATCTCAAAACTAGCCCAGCTCGTCCCCGCCTCCCTAACCTGTCCTTCCTCTCACCTATCCCCTCCTCCCACCTCAAGCCCCATCCCCATCTCCTATCTACTAACCTCATCCCACCCCCTTGACCTGTCCGTCCTCCCTGGACTGACCTATCTCCTCCCTACCCCCCCACCTACACTCACCTTTACTGGCTCCATCCCTGCCTCTTTGACTTGTCTGCCTCCTGTCCACCTATCCTCTCCTCTATCCATCTTCTATCCGCCTCCCCCTCTCTCCCTATTTATTTCAGAACCCTCTTCCCCTCCCCCATTTCTGATGAAGGGTTTAGGCCCGAAACGTCAAGATTTCCTGCTCCTATGATGCTGCTTGACCTGCTGTGTTCATCCAGCCCCACACCTTGTTATCTCGGATTCTCCAGCATCTGCAGTACCTATTATCTCTAATTCCTGCACTGGTTGAAGTTATCATGAAAGTCCTGCCTTCTTGAGCCTTCCCCTTGCCTGAGGTGTGGTGACCCTCAGGTTAAACTCACCACCTGTTGCCTCTCTCCCATTTCAGAGTTGGACCACGGTGATTTTACCGTTACTTTTAACTTCAGTATTAGGGTTGATTTCTGATCCCATGCTCTAAATGAGTAAACGGAGATCTCACAAAGAATTAATGATTCTTTATTGAGCAGCCAACTCCACTCAAAATTGGCGCACCCTCTGATATTTTTCAGACTGCATGGATGATTGAATTGTTTTAATTTTTAACTATTTTACACATCACACGGGCGTAGTAACTTAGAGGATCTGACTCGTGTGCTGCTTGCACAGGAGTGTTTGGGTTTTTGGGGCCACTCAGGAATATTGTTCTCAACGAGCCCAAAACAAGCACACCTCTTCACCACCAATCCTAGACCCACCAGGAGTCCAACATCAGAACTATCACTCCTCTAACTGTTTTCTCCTAGCTTCCCACTTCCCAATGTGGTTTTACCAGCTCTCACCTAATGCACGTTCTGTATGTGTGAGCTCCGAGTATCAGCAGAGATATTCCTTCCATCAACAGTTCTAGCTAACCAGTCCTGTTCACAAAGTTAGAATCCTGAGCAGAAGTTACCAAACAATGATAATTAATGGCTCATGCTGCAAATCAGAAACAAAAACAGAAATTGCTGGAAAAACTCAGCAAGTCTGGCAGCATCTGTGGAGAGAAATCAGAGTTAATGTTTCAGGTCGCCTGACCCTTCCTCAGAACTCCATTTTTCCAAAGAGTTTTTCCAGCAATTTCTATAACTAATGGCATGTTAATTATATTACTGAAATACACAGGCAAAGGGCATTGTTCAAGTACTTCCCTGAGACACTTATAAAGAGAGATTGTTGGGGTATTAGCAGGTCAAAGACATAGAATGGGTCATTATAAATGAATACAAGCTTTTCCTCCATAGTTACATCCTCAGAAGGTGGTCCTTGGAGAAAGCAATGTGGTGCCCACTGTTCTGTATCTTAATTCTACCTCACTGCCTTGTTTCTATACCCCTGTCTAACCAGATGTAGGCCTTGATTCTTGCGGTCGAGTCCTGAAATGGGACTTAAACTCACAGCCTTATGCTTTAGAGATGACAGAACAAGTACCAACATTACCACAGTAAAATCTGACGTTCCCACTCCTCAGAAAGCAGTTGAGGCTGGGGTTAATTGAAAATTTCTAATTTGACATTGATAACTCCTTGTTGGGCAACAGTACAGAAACAATACAGTTAGATAGTGTTAATATACAGAACAGGCACAATCTAACTAAATGGTAGGACAGGCTCAAGAGGTTGAATGGCCTACTTCTGTTTCTATGTTGCCTTAGATACCTCACACTTAATAATTCCATGTTGTGACGAACTGTTCTTTCTGTTTTTCACTGTTGTGGACCATGGAGTTCAGCATCTGACTGCCTTTACTGGCTGCTGTAATACTTTGATTAAATGTTTTAAATACCAAAGTCCACTAAAACACCTAGATATTGATCAACTTCAGCCTCAGCAGTTTCACATCATATATGGAGTCTGTGTATTGTGTTTCTTTTCTTCTACCGTGAAGGACTAGACATTTTATTTGTTGATTTGCATCTGACACTGCCTTCCCCCTACGGTGTGGAAGCAGGCCATTCAGCCCATCAAGTCCCCCACTGACCCTCTGAAGAGAATCCCATCCAGACTCACCTCCCTACCCTATCCCTGTAATCCCGCATTTCACATGGCAAATCTACCTAGCCTGCACAACCCAGCACGGGGCTAATCCGCGTAACTTGCACATCTTTGGACTGAGAGAGGAAACCCTGACAGACACGGGAAGAATGTGCAAACGCCACACAAACAGTCGCCCGAAGGTGGAATCAAACCCGGGTCCCTGGCGCTGTGAGGCAGCAGCGCTAACCACTGAGCCACCATGCCATCCGGTAATTTCCTGTGCACTCCTCCAGCTATAGTGCCTTTTCCATTTGAGTATTAACAATAATTCCGACCATTTTTGCACAGGATTCCTGACTCCCCAAGTCACTGACCTAAATGTGAAGCAGTAGTGCTCCCCTGCAACATTCCTGCTAAATTGTTTTGCACTGCACAGGCCCCTGAAGTCCACGTGCCACAGTGAATTTCACATGCAAAGGTCAATGCTCCTGCAAACTAATCGGCATGTGGAGATCTCCCAGTGTCTATGCTGTCACGTGGCTTAGAGGAATGTTGGACCTAATATTGAGGCATCCAAATTTGCTAACACTTCTCTCTCTGACATTGTGAATGGTGTAAAACAATATTTGCAATGACCCTGCGGCCAGAGTGAAGCCAAAAGAGTACAAGACTACTTGCAACTTCATTATTTGCTAAAGTTTGTGCTGAGTTGCATCGGAAATTTTTTACCAAAGCTTCTTCATCTCAAGGTAAAATTAAAAATTACACTGGTATATACAGGTACTTAATTCACGGAGTCTGAACATAGGCAAGTGCAGCAAAATCCTAGTCTATGGTTTGATTGTCATGTCCATTGTCTTTCCATTTAAAATGGGATTTCCAAAGTCTCCAAAATATGTTGAGTCATATTAAGAACACAATTAGAGCAGGATTAGACCATTCAGCCCCTTGTGCCTGTTCTGCTATTCAATATGATCATGACTGATTTTTGAACCTCATCTCTGCCGTCCTGCCCAATACCCAGAACCAGAGTCTGCATTGCATGTGATTCTTTAATGACAAACTCCTCCTGGACACAGTACATGTCATTATGACCAATTTTCAGAGTACTTTTGTGTTCAAATATATTGTAGGTTGACATGAAGTGCCAACTACTCTCCACTCCTGTAACACTGTACATGCTGTTTAATGACAATGAAATCAATTTTAGTGACTTTCCAGTGACCCAATCACCTCACAATTATAAATAGGGGATAAATTGAAGGTTGGTGATCGCAGGTGGCCATCAGCAGGGAAGTGGCTGGTGAGCCTGGGCTGGACTTAGCCCAGTGCAGGGGAGGGCATGCCCAGGGTAGGGGAGAGCGAGCCCAGCGTTGGTGGGGGAGAGTGAGCCTAGTGTTGGGGGGGCACAGTCAGCCCAGTGTTGGGGGGAGAGTGAGCCCAGCTTTCAGGGGGAGAGTGAGCCATGCGTTCGGTGGGGGGTGAGTGAGCCCAGCATTATGGAGGGGAAGAGTGAGTCCAGCGTTAGTGGGGGGAGAGTGAGCCCACTGTGGGTGAAAACATGCTCAGCATGGGGGAGAACAAGTCCTCGCAGGGAAAGCCCAGTGTGGAGCATCTGGAGGCCCATGACTTAAGAAGGATTGAAATGTTTAACTTTTAACTTTATTTCTTTACAGGTCTTCTTACCATAATGTAGAAACATAATGTTGAACTTTTTAAACTTATTTCTTTATTTTTTTCCATTTTTGCACCTATGATTTTGTACCTAGGTACCTTGCACCTAAGATGGTGCTGGGACATTGTACACTATCCACTGTACTCCTGTACCCCTGTATCTGAATAAATGGGACAATAAAACCCATTTCTAGTTCTAATGATAGATTCAAGAACTTTCGAGACCAGCAAACTGGGAGTGAATGGTTTTACATTTTCCATCCACCCCTGCATTGCTACCAGCCAACAGAATGGCTGACAGTTTTCGCATCGGGCATTGCAAGAAGCAGGAGGATGTAACTGGAAGTTATTCCTTCAATACCGACATCCAGCTACACATACTGAAACGTTAACATCAAGTTGCTGTAAATCTGTTCTCGTGTTGTGGTAGGAATTTTGTCAAAACAATAACTGGATTATGTGAAATCAAGCTGGTTCCCACACAAACATTTAACAGCAAGAGGCTCTGGTCCTGAGTGTTTTCACAAATAAAGGAATACCTCTTCTCTCTGACTGAGTAAAAAGGTATCTCACCCCTCACCTGCTCCTGACCAAGAGCAACCTAGTGAGTGACCTTAACTCCACTGAATGACCAACAACTCTGTAAAACTGTAGTGTGACACCAAACTTTCAGTCACATTTGGAACGCAGGCAGAGTGGTAACTTTTGGACGAAATGTTTAACCAATGACCTGCCTGTCTTTTTAGCCAGACCTGGGAAAAGCCTATGATTCCATCTCCAAGAACACAATATCAGATGGTCCAGTCAGGTTACTGAACAAATGAACATTCGACTTGAAAGTTATAAGAAGACTTGCCTGATCCATCAGGACTACCCTCCTCACCAGAATGCCTCGACGTTCCAGCTGAACATTTACTTTCTCTGCCCACCTGCCAAAACTTCTCACTACTTTCCTCTGCCAAATCACATCAACGTCTCTCCCCAGAGCCAGGCAATTTCTTTGCTTCATGGGCCTTTTGCTCTGTACGGTTTAGCTGCTGGATTTCCTGTGCTGCAATATCGTACAATATTCTTAATTGGCTATAAAACACTGGAAACGCCTGAAGTTCAAGAAAGACCCTATATAAATGCAAGTGCATACCTTCCACAGGTTTTGAAATTGTAGACACAGGGT
This sequence comes from Ginglymostoma cirratum, assembly GCA_024137785.1. Classification (NCBI taxonomy): domain Eukaryota; kingdom Metazoa; phylum Chordata; class Chondrichthyes; order Orectolobiformes; family Ginglymostomatidae; genus Ginglymostoma; species Ginglymostoma cirratum. The sequence continues at coordinate 31,488,224 of JAHRHZ010000028.1, read as the reverse complement.
TGGGGGAATCCAGGTACAATTTTAAAATTAGAACTTCTAATTTAACGGCAATTTTCTATTTTGAGTTAAATATTTGGTTTCTGGCCATTTGTTGCTAGGAGGACATAGGATCAGGACTAGGCCATTCAGCCCTGAAGCCTGCTCTAACCCCTCAATAAGGTCACTATCTCTGCTCATAAGACACATAGCCCCTCATCTACCAACAACCTATTTAACTCAGCCTTCAATAAGGTCAATGACTCAGCCTACGCAGTGTCCTGGAGAAGAGAGTTTCCAAAGGTTAATGAATCTGTTAGAAAAATTTCTCCCTTCTCATCCTCTTAATAAAGAGGTGAGACCTCCAATTCTTAACCGTGTCACCTAAACTTAGTCTTTTCAACAAGGGTAAACAGCCTCTCAATCCTCTCGGGGTCTTATAAGGATCAGTAAGGTCACCTCTCATTCTGCTAAACTCTAATGAATAACCTGTTCAGGCTTTCTTCATAAGGTAATCCTTCATTCAAGGGAGTAAACGTTCTCTGAACTGCTTCTAATGCAATTATACTCTTTTTAAAATATTACATTTTTTAGCGTGTTTTTGACTTTTCCAGAAAATGGAACAAGGAAAAGCCATTCAGCCCATCAAGATCCAACCACCTTCCTTACTCACCCCATCCACATAACACTGTAGACCACTGATAATCAAAAACCTATCAATCTCTACCTTATGCACGCACAAAAGTCTTGCCGTATTCATTAGCAGGATGTGGGTGTCACTGGCTGGGCCAGCATTTATTGCCCAGACAATAGTTGAGAGTCAACCGTGTTGCTGTGGGTCTGGAGTCACATGTAGACTAGGGTGGCAGTTTTACTCCGTAAAGGGCATTAGTGAACCAGATGGGTTCTGTTCCCGACAAGGGATTCATGGCCCTCATTAGAGGGACATGGCAGGATTTGAGCCTGGGTCCCTAGGACATTTCCTGGGTCTCTGTATTAATAGTCTAGTGATAATTCTAGGGATCGGAGGTTCCACAGCGTCCACACTAGAGAACTCCACATGTTCACAACCCTCTGAGTAAAATTATTTCTCTACATCTCATCCCTTATTGGCACTCCCCTCAGTTTTCTGAAAAACAGTCTAGGCCCGAAACATCAGCTTTCCTGCTCCTCTGATGCTGCTTGGCCCGCTGTGTTCATCCATCTCTACACCTTGTTATCTTAAATTGTGTGCCTGGTTTTAGACTCCCCCACGAGGGGAGATATCTAACCTGCTACAACCCAATATCTCCCTTTAAGCATTTTGTTGGTTTCAATGACTGACAAAAATGAATATTAATCTCTTGGACATTGCTTTAAGTGAAATCCACGAGAAAATATGTGCAAGTTAGGTGGATTGGCCATGCTAAACTGCCCATAGTGTCCAGGGATGTGCGGGCTAGATGGTTTAACCAAGGAAAACGTGAGGTTGAAGGGTATGGGGCGGGGACAGAGAGGGGGAATGGCGTTGGGTGGGTCTGAGTCGGATGCTCTTCAGAGGGTCAGTGTGGGCCCGATGGGCCGAATGGCCTGTTTCCACGCTGTAGAAATAAATCGATCTTATTCACTTTCTGATGGCCTTGTGAACACAGTCAGCTTGTCGTTTTAAATGGCCAGTGACAGGTGGCTCATGGCAGAAGGTCATGTGATGTGTCCCTCCAGGTATTGATTCAGGCAGAGTAGGCAACCCAACGGTGCCCAAAACTGCCCTGCCTTGCTTCTGCGCCTTCACACCCAACAGCCAATCACGTTGCCATGCCAGCAGGGGACGCCCACAAGGTGCCTTTGAGAGAGGATTTAATTGCATGACACCACTGACATCTGACATTCTGATGACCGCTTTGTCCGACAATGGTGCTTTGTTTGGTGTCACTACCAGAACAACATGTTACTACTCTGTTGATGTTCAGTGTCGTAACAAAGGTTCTGTCTTTGTGATTTACATTTTGAAGGATTCAGGAAAAAGAAAGTGCTGCTTTTATTTTGATTGAATACAAAACCAGTTTTATTTGGCCCCTGGAATCTTTCCTTTTCCTTCTTTCAGTCTCTGGATAGCTTCATTGCAAATATAGGGCTCAGGAACATACCAATCAGCCCAACTTGATCTGCTGGTAAAACTGTGCAATACTTGCAAAGACTTGTACAGTAGTGCTGATATTCAAAATGTTGAGCAGCATTTTCTTCAATGGCATCCTAAATTAATCCAGTCCCATTGGCCAGCATTTGGCCCACATCCCTCTAAACCCTTCCTATCCATATTCCCATCCAGGTGCCTTTTAAATGTTGTAATTGTACCAGCCTCCACCACTTCCTCTGGCAGCTCATTCCATACACACACCACCCTCTGTATGAAAAAGATGCCCCTCAGGTCCCTTTTCAATCTTTCCCCTCTCACCTTGAACCCAAACCCTCTAAGTTTTAGAGATAACAAGCATGGGGCTGGATGAACACAGCAGGTCAAGCAGCATCATAGGAGCAGGAAAACTTGACGTTTCGGGCCTAAACCCTTTCTGATGAAGGGTTTAGG
>JAHRHZ010000028.1:31473158-31485282 GCA_024137785.1 Ginglymostoma cirratum | reverse complement strand
TGCTCCTATGATGCTGCTTGACCTGCTGTGTTCATCCAGCCCCATGCTTGTTATCTCGGATTCTCCAGCATCTGCAGTACCTTTTATCCCTCTAAGTTTTGGACTCCCCCAACCCTGGGAAAAAGACCGTGACTGTTCACCCTATCCGTGCCCCTCAAGATTTTATAAACCTCTATAAGGTCACCCCCCAGCCTCTGACGCTTCAGGGAAAATAGCCCCAGCATATTCAGCCTCTCCCTATAGCTCAAACCCTCCATCTCCAGCAACATTTTTGTAAATCTTTTCTGAACCCTTTCAAGTTTCACAACATCCTTCCTGTAATAGGGAAACCAGAATTGCACACAGTATTCCAAAAGCAGCCTCACAATATTGAGCAAGTCACTCAGTTCAAGGGCAATTAGGGATCAGCAACAAATGCTGGCCTTACCGGCAACACTCACATCCCATAAAAAAAATCCAAGAGGGAAATTCCGGATTGTGGGAGGGGCAGTAGATAGGGGAGCGGAAAAACTTTGACTTCTCCAGGATCACTTCACTCATCCCGTCCATGCTCTGGAAGACAGTGGCTTGGACAATTTACTCAAGTGCATCCCCTAGATATTTTGCATTTAAAAAGGAAAAGTCTGTGATCTGCACCTTACTGGCTACCATAACCTCATGCAAACATTTGCCACCAATGGTCTCAGTTTTCATTTTCTCCCCAGAAATATGCTGAAATCAAAAGAAAAAGAACAGAGAAGCAGATAAATCTTCATTCTCCGTTTGAGAGATGACTTGGGAGAAATGAGGACCCATGCTGCCTGGGGGTGTATTCTCAGAACCACTGATCACAAAGTCCTTGAAGAATTGAGCAAAACTGAAGAAGCCAGAAAATGAAGGAATGCTGCAGACACCATAGGGATTTCTGAAGATAATACATATATTGGTAGGTGGGTTGGCCTTGTTAAATCGCCCATAGTATCCAGGAATGCGCAGGTTTGGTGGGTTAACCATGGGAAATGCAGGGTTGTGGGTCTGGGTGGGATGGTTCAGTGTGGACTCAATGAGTCGAATAACCTACTTCCACACTGTAGGGGTTTCATGATTTTATGATGCAGATAGAAAAGGAAAATGCTTATCAGAATGATGCAGCCTTCTGATAAATATTCACGAAATGGGTCTATCCAATGGCATTACTTTCTCTTAAATTCATTCATGAGATTTGGGCAATTCTGACATTTATTGTGTATTCGGAGTTGCCCTCGAGAAGATGACGGGTCTTCATTTTAGACGCTAGAAGGTAGGGAGCTCCAGAATTTCCATCCCGAGTCAACACAGGAATGGGCATTATAGTTCTGAAACTGCAGGAGGTATAACTGGATAGAGAATCTGGTGATCATGATCTCTCCGTGCAGCTGCTACTGCCTCACCTTTCAGTTGTTGACTACGTTCAACTTAAGTTTTTGTCACTGGGTAGTACAGAACTTGAGGACTGCCACATTTCCCTGCAGCTTTGGGTCTTGCACTCATCTGGACATTCACTCGAAACACTAATGTTAGGGCAAACAATACATTTATTCTACATGAGAAGAGCATATGGAGGGGGCCAAGGTCCATATGAAGTGGGGGAATAGAAACAGTGGTTAGCTGACAGACGGATGGGTGGGGAACAGGCAGCTGCAAGGAGGGTTGGGGGCAGCAACATGGGGCAACTGTGGGGAGAGAGGCCAGCAGGCTCTGTCATGGTTGTGCAGTGACCTCTGTGCATGCCCTTATATTGGCAACACACACTCCATTTTCACATCCAGCTTCCACTACCCTCCCTCCCTCCCACCCAACCTCACAACAGAAGCCCCTGATATTTTGTGAGGTTGATTGTGGGATAAATATTAGCCAGGTCATAGAGACAGCTTCCCTTCTTTGAAACCAGGCCAAAGGATCCCTCCTTCACCTGGCTGTCCTTGTCTCACTTTGACCAACTTCTCCTGTAACTTGTTTCACTTTCTACAGGTCAAGGTTATGGCAAATGGGAACCCACATGTGGCCCAGTTATGCCTGTCTCTTTGTGGGGAATGTGGACATTGTTCCAGTCCTACATGGGCCACCACCCACAACTCTTTCTTCAATATATTTGTGATTTCTGCAGTGCTGATTCTGGCTTTCATCCCAACTTGGGAAGTGCATCAGTTTTGCTTCCAATTTCCATCCTTCAACTAGCCCATTTGACTCTTCCCTTCCCTTCCTGGAATTCACTGTTTCCATTTCTGAGGATAAACTGCCCGCCAATATCCATTACCAGCCCACTGACTCCCACAGTTATCTGGATTATACATCCTCACACCCTACTTCCTGTAAGGATTCCATTCCATTCTCCCAGTTTCTCTCTCTCTCTCTCTCTCACATACATTTGCTCTGATGATGCCACTTTCCACCCAGCTGTCTCTGGCACAGCTTCCTTTTCCTCAACTGATCGATAAGACAGAGATCGCTAGATTTCTAGATATTAGATATAGCAAGGGTTATGGTTAGTTTAGGTAAAATAGCGTCAGCAATGGTTATATTGAATGGTAGTGCAAGCTCTAAGGACCTACTCCTGTTCCTGTTCCTCATGAGTATCAATTGCTCCGTACATTTTTTACATTCCAACAATGATTGCGCTTCAAAAAATACTGCATTAGCTGTAAAGAAGATTGAGAAACCCAGTGGACGTGCAAGTGGCTATCAAAATGCAAATTTTTTTTATCTCCAGCCATTTACACAGTCCCTCCCGCTGATGGCAAGCAAAAGCGTGGAACCCTGCATTACAGTAAAATTATGACATATTCTTTCAACACATGGAAAAGATATTTTAAAGCGAATCTTCCACAGTCTTGAATCTCTTCCTGCATCTTACCGGGGTTGCTGCGTTGATCTATAACAGTCCGATAAGTGGCAAGCCCCATTACAAACACCAAAAAGCTTGTTCCTGCCTTTCTCGGGATTTGTAACACTCCCTTCACTCTCCCTCCAGATCAATTCTAATTAGCTGTTTGACAGATTTATGATTAAGCCACAAGAATCAGCATACTAGCTTATTTTCTACCTCCCCATCCTCCACCCCTCCTCGTTCCCCATGACTGTTGCCAGCATTATTGATGTTCCCCAGCACCATTCACCATCACTTCCATGTGATAATTAACTCTCGTGCTTCCTTTGTCTGGTGTGTGTCACAGACAACGCCTCTGGGAGCGAAGGGTGTTGCTGAGTGCCAAGTCTCTGCTGTTAATCACCTGCTTTACCCACGTCTTTACTAAAGGCTTCCCTGTGACTCATTACTTTTGTTCACTTCAGATCATTAAAAGCGGCAAAACGAAGATTCTGTTCATAACCATTTGAGCGTTGAGTGCAGTGCAATTAATTATTATTTGTATTATCTCATGGGCAGTCACTTAATCAATTGATAAACTAACTAGCTGTTAGCTTTGATGAGTAGAAATCACTGTGCATTCTCCAGATTACACATTCTGACAACATTCCTCATCAATACAGTCAAAATAAAGCTAAACAAATGAAATGTGGACAATATGTACTGGAGTAACAATACACAAGGGAGAGATTTCAAGGTTTGAATCTCATTTAAAGGTTCTAATGACAGAAACCATCTTGAATTTTGGTATCACTATTTAAATCATTGTCCAAATCTGACTTAGGCCTGCATTCATTGTTAAATATTCATATTTCTATATTGAAACCATTTGAAGCCCTCAAGTCATTCTAGCCAATAACTACTGGTAATTCACAATTTGATCTCAATGACATCCAAGCCTCTCAATTAGACTGCAACCAGTAGACCACTGTTATATAGTTGTTACTTTATGAAAATAAATTAGCCATATATGCGCAGTGATTCAGACTTGGAGTAGAGCCCCTGTATATCAGGAGATGTGCACCTCCAGCCAAACCCACACTTGCAATTTCCTCTAAATTTACAACTTTGTGGGCAGTTGTGGCTCAGTACAGTCACACTCTCCACTGGGTCAGTTGTGTGTTGGAGTCTCTCTTCAGGGCAGGAGTGCCCAGGGTTGACACTCATGCTGTGTTGAAGGTCCCTTCAGTTAATGAGACATTTAACTGAGGCCCCAGTTGCCATCTCAGGTGGATGTAGAAGATCCGATTGCGCCGTTTCAAAGCAAGACCATGGGAAACTTCCCATCGTACACAAACAAAGTTGCTGGAAAAGCTCAGCAGGTCTGGTAGCATCTGTGAAGGAAAAAACCGAGTTAATGTTTCAGGTCCGGAGACCCTTCCTCAGAACAGTTCTGAGGAAGGGTCACCGGACTCGAAACGTTAACTCTGCTTTTTCCTTCACAGATGCTGCCAGACCTGCTGAGCTTTTCCAGCAATTTTGTTTTTGTTCCTGATTCACAGCATCCGCAGTTCTTTTGGTTTTTATTGAGCATCCCATCATATCCTGGTCAATATTTATCCCTCAACCAACGTCATTCAACTAGATTAAAATAAAGAACTGCGGATGGTGGATATCTGAAGCAAAAATATTGACTCTGCTTTCTCTCCACAGATGCTGTCAGATGCACTGAGTTTTTCCAGCAATTTCTGTTTTTGTTTTATTAACCCAGATTATCTGCTTATAAAACACATAGCTACTTGTGAGAGCATGGTGTGTGCAAACTGATACTTACATTTTGATTGTGAATACTATGTGCTTCAAAGAGGTTTTGCTGTAAACATTCTGAGGCTGTCACAGCTCTACAGAACTATAAGAAGTTTCATTAAACCTATAGCTATTAGGAAGGACTGTAATGTTAACTTTCAACTTTATTTCTGTTTTCCTAATTATATTAAGGACAATGATAATGCTTTATTTTTAAATTTGTTTGTCTATGTTACTACTCATACCTAAGTTTTTGTACCAAGGTACTCTGTACATAAGATAGTGCTGTGTGGGGCAACATAGCACATTTTTCACTGTACTTCTGTACCCCTGTACTTGAGTATGGGACAATATAGTTTAAACCAAAACCACATGCAGCCCAAACTGAATGTAAACTTAATAATAGAATCCCTACAGTGCAAAAAGAGGCCATTTGACCTACTGAATCTGCACTGACCTGCCAAAGACGCAGCACCCCACCATATCCCTATAACCCCGTATTTAGTATGGGTAATCCACCTAGCCTGCACATTGCTGGACACTACAGGGCAATTTAGCATGGCCAATCCACATAACCTGCACATCATTGGATCTTAACCCGACACTTGAGTCAGTACTTGCAGCAATTTAAGATTGAAATTCTAAAAGAAGATCACAAAGAAAATTCAGTTTTTGGAAATCCACATTCATTTAAGCGTTTGTGAATTGCTGGTGTCCACGTTTGTCTGCAAAAGATATTCATGACCAATCAAGGGCTGTTTAAGAATCCTTACAGTGTGGAAACAGGCCCTTTGGCCCAACAAGTCCACACTGAACCTCAGAGTATCCCAACCACACCTCACCCCTTGTAACCCACCTAATCTACACATCCCTGAACACTACGGGCAATTTAGCATGGCCAATCCACCTAGCCTGCGCATCTTTGGATTGTGGGAGGAAACCGGAGCACCCGGAGGAAACCCACGCAGACACAGGGAGAATGTGCAAACTCCACACAGACAGTCACCCGAGGCTGGAATCGAACCTGGGTCCCTGGTGCTGTGAGGCAGCAGTGCCAACCACTGAGCCACCGTGCCACCCTTAACAATTAGGGACTTAACTATTGGGGGACTTAGAAAATGCAGATGTTAAAAGGTAGAATATTTACAAAATGACTGAAATTATTAACACAATTAACAGGCAAAGAAAATGAATGGGAATAAGCAGGAGAGAATGAATATGAAAGGCATTAAGAGAGTGAGAGGCAAGTGATTGAGAGTGTGTATGAGAGAAAAGCAGAATATTCCAAAGCTTCATTGCTGGAGTGAACATTATCATAATTATCATTAATGAAAAGGAAATTGAAGCCCACTCTAATAGACTAAGAATTAATCAGTAACTAATTTACAGCTACCTAGATGAGGAACTCAGACAACAGCAGTAAACATGAGGGAAAAGCGACTATAATTTGCACGAAAACACATCAATCCTGACATTCTGATTTTTTTCATGTCACTGGCTCCTACTGGTTAATTTTATTCCAGTTTCCTTTTCTTTTACAATAATGGTGTTGATTAATGTTAAAAGATGATTCCCACAGATGCTCACAGCCCTGCAGCATCTCCACTTGGTATCCATCTTCACATGTGAGAAAAGAGAATGGAGGTTGGCTGGTTACTTATTTTAATCAGAAATAACAGATGAACATTTATAGGCCATTAGTCAAAATTTCAAAAATCAGAATCCCTACAGTGTGGAAACAGGCCCTTTGGCCCAACAAGTCCACACTGAACCTCAGAGCATTCCACCCAGACCCATTCCCCATAACACACCTAATCCACACCTCCCTGAACACTACGGGCAATTTAGCATGGCCAAACAACCTAACCTGCACATCTTTGGATTGTGGGAAGAAACCGGAGCACTCGGAGGAAACCCACACAGACACAGGGAGAATGTGCAAACTCCACACAGACAGTTGCGTGAGGGTGGAATCAAACCCAGGTCCCTGGTGCTGTGAGGCAGCAGTGCTAACCACTGTGCCGCCCCTATGCATTTTACAAAACCAAGATCATTCTCAGAATGTGAACATGACTGATAATTTACTCCCCAACTTCAAGTGTTGGTTATAGTACAGTTGATAGGACTCACCCATAAGCCATGGAGTTAAAGCCACATTTCCAAGGCCTGAGTACTGAGTGACTCAAGGATGGTTAGCTCAGCTGGCTGGTTTGCAAAGCAGCATGAGACCAACAACACAGGTTCAATTCCTGCACTAGCTGAGGTTACTAAGCAGGTTCCAACTGCTCACCTTCACCTGAGGTATGATGATCTCATATTAAACTCACCATCATAGAATCCCCACAGTATGTGGAAGCAGGCCATTCGGCCCATCAGACCCACTACCCTACCCCACCCCTGTAACCCTGCATATCCCATGGCTGACCCACCTAGCCCAGGCATCCCTGGGCAATTTAGCATGGCCGATCCACCTAATCGGCACATCTTTGGACTGTGGAAGGAAACCGGAGCACCCGGAGGAAACCCACACAGGCACGGGGAGAATGTGCAAACTCTACACAGACAGTGACTCGAGGATGAAATCAATTCCAGGTCCCTGGCGCTGTCAGGTAGCAGTGCTAACCGCTGAGCCAGCAGTTATCTCTGTCTAACATGAAAGTAGTCCTTTAGGGTTATGGCTACTTTACCTTTACTGAGAGAGTTGTACTGCACAGATGTGCTGTCTGTTCAATGAAATGGTGAACTGAGAAACCATTTGTCTGCTCAGGCAGATATAAAAGATTACGTGGCAGAGTTCAAGGTAGAACGGGAGGAGATTCTTGATGCTCTGGCCAGTTCTTATCACTCAATCAACATCACATAAAACAGATAATCTGGTCATCAGCCCACTGCTGTTTGTAGGAGCTTGCTGTGTACAAATTGGCCACCACAGTTCCCATATGGCAGAAGTGACTGTACTTCAAAACTATTCATGGGAAGGGAAGTGCCTTGAGGCATCCAAAGGTGTGCAGGTTAGATGAATTGGCCATGCTAAATTACCTGTAGTGTCCAGGGATGTGTAGGTTAGATAGCTTAGCCATGGGAAATGCAGGGTTACGGGTCTGGGTGGGATGCTCTTCAGAGGGTCATTGCAAACTCAGGTGGCCAAATGGCCTCTTTCTGCACTGTAGGGATCCCATGACTCTATGGTTCTATTTCCAGTGATCATGAAAAGTACAACTACAAGTCTTTATTTCATACCTTCAGCCATTCTCGAGAAGGTGCTGGTCAGTACGTTATAACAGTCAGTGTGGTCAAGACCATAGGGGGTTAACTCCAGGCTGAAGGAGTGTTTGAAGGAGCAATTAATACTCATGCACATCCATTAGGCCCTCCTCGAATCTGAAGGACATGAAGCATTTTCCTTGGGGAAGGGGATTGTTAAATTTGCAGACTCACTGTGCTCCTTTTTAGTGATAGCTAATCAGAGTGTGTTTTTTTTCTCATCAACTCAACAGTCCTCAGGCAAATTCCTACCACAGTACTGCTCCTATGTAAAATGAAACATATTGTAGTGTCCCTACCTCTAAGCCAGGAGGTCCAAGTTCAAACCTCACCTGCTCCAGAGGTATCTGAACAGGTTGATTAGAAAATATCTGCAAGATGAAACATAGGCAACAGATCAAATAGGCTGAGAGTTGACCTTCTAGTTTTTTTTTGACTTTACACAAGGCAGAAATTCCACCCCTATTTCGTTCTTACACTATTTTGCGCCAGGAGGTTGTCCAGCCAGAATCCCTCCCGTCGACAGGAAAACTGAGAAGAAGTACAATCATAGAGTCATACAGCACAGAAACAGACCCTTTAGTATAACCCGTCCCTGCTGACCAAGTATACAAAACTAAACTAGTCCAATTTGCCTGTCTTTGGCCCATATCCCTCTAAACCTTTCCTACTCATGTAACTGTCCAAATGTCTTTTAAATGTTGTAATTGTACCTGCATCTACCACGTCTTCTGACAGTTCATTCCACATACGAACGAACCTGCATGTGGAGAAGTTGCCCCTCAAGTCCCTTTTAAATCATGATTTTATAAACCTCTATAAGGTCAGCCCTCAACCTCCTATGCTCCAGTAATAAAAGTCCCAGCCTCTTCTTATAACTCAAAACCTATAGTCCCAGTAACATCCTTGTAAATCTTTTCCGCACCTTCTTCAACTCAATGTTAACTATGTGCATTGCTCGGTGTCCTCTGGCTCTGCTCCTGACCAGTTTGGTCAAATGGAGAATCCATGACTACTCACCCACTTGAGCCTCAAGTCTGTAACAGCAAATTGGATTGGTCATATCCAGTATGAAGTATCATTTGGTGCACTGTGTTCTGATTTAGGCTCCACATTTTCAGAAAGACATTGAGGACTCAGAGGAGTTGGAGAAGAGGTTTACAAGGATGGTGCAGGATTAAGGACTTCGGTTACGACCAGAGATCTGGGATGTTTGTCTTAATGTTCAGAAGGTTGAACAATAGATTTGATAGATGTGTTCAAAGTCATGAACCACTTTGAAAGGGGAGCTCTTTCCACTGGCAGAAGAGTTCGAAACATTAAAAAAAATCCACAGTTTTAAGGCGATCAACAAAAGGAACAGATGCAACATGAAGAAACCACCAGACACTCGATGGGCCGAAGGACCTCTTCTGTACCGTATGATTCTAATGATGGTGGTATAGTGGTATTATCATTGAACTAATTATCCAGACGCCAAACCAATGTTTTGGGACATGGTTGAAATCTTACCAAGTGAGCTGCTGAAATTTAGACTCAAATATTAAATCTGGACTCGAAAAAATTAGTGATTAAAAATGGTGGTAATAAAGTTATCATTGATTGTTCAAATGAACTCATCTGGTTCTCTTTAGTGAAGGAAACTGTGACCCCAAACCAGTCTGGCCTACATACTACTCCAGACCCACAGCAATGGGATTGACTTTTAACCACCCTGTGAAATGGTTGAATAAGCCACTCAGTTCAAGGGCAATTGAGGATAAGCGACAAATACTAATCTTCCCAGCGATGCTCACACCCAAGAAGAATAATGAAAGGGAGCTTTTTTTTTTAATGCAGTTAGGTTTTTTTGTGCAATCTGTATCACACTGATTGACAGGCTGGTGGAAGCAGCTTCAATAGTAAGTTTCAATGGAGAATTGGATAAGTAATTGGACGGCCACAGAGAAAGAGATTGATTAGGCAGCTGTATCGAAGAGCTGATACATTCATGATGGGCCAAATGGCCTCCTCCTGCGGTATGTCATTCAATGATTTAAGGAAGACCTCACCAACTCAAAACTGGAGTTGGCCAGATTTGAGACAGATAATGGTTATGTGGGTCACCTCACTCTATTGGATGTATTGTACCCCTAGCTGGTATCTGCCTGGGATAGTGAGAGTTAACACTGACCCCACACTCTCTTGTGATACATATCTAAGAACAGCCTAATGTTCCATCAACTTGCCCATGTAAAACAGTTGGGATGGGCATATAAGCTGGCAATTGGTAAACCCTTCCGATGATAGACAGCTCTTCCTCTCTCAGGCAGCTGGAAGTCTTTCAAACGTGTTGGCAGTTGTTTCGGTCAGAATTGATTCTGGGCATCACCTTCTGGAGGGAGCTCATTCCAAGCCACTCCCCAGCCTGCTCCTTCAGTGTCTTTGGGTTAGAAATGCGTAATAAATACATAAATAAATAGCCTCTGACCTGCTCTTGCATTTGAATGGCTGGTTCAGTCCAGTCCAGTCCAGTTTCTGCCTGCCATTTTTGTACGTTGTAAGGATTTATTTCCTTTAAGCTATTTGCTTTTGAACTTCTTCCTTATTCCATTAAGTGGGATTACAAAAAAAATCACAAAACCAACTCTGGGATTTAACCTCAGGACAGAAGTTCAAAAGCGCTTCATTGACAAGTCTTTCTTCAGGTTCTGCCAAAAATGACCATTTGCGTCTGGCAATTAATTCACAGGCACCAAAAAACTTTCCTTCTGAGATCACTGACAGCCCAACTGCCCATTGCATCCCTGATATTTTAATGCATTTTTGATAGTCTTCCAACAATCTCATGATAGGCAAAAAAACAAGTTGGAGCAACTGGGGAGGGGGAATGCAGAACTAGTCAGTGGTGATCGCCAACATTGGCAGTTTTCTGTTCCTGCTCCTCATCAGCAGTTTGCAGTTTTCATAAGGCATTTACTCTGAAAGGTGTGCTCCAGGTTGAGAAAACAGGCTGCATTACCAAAGATTCTGAGGATCATTATTTTATTGGTAGCTGGGCTCCTGTTTAAAATGCTGATTGTATTGAATTTCGGACCTTAATTTGATCAATATCAAAGGTGAAACCAAAATGCAATCATTACGCACAAATTTGGATTTTATGTCAATCAATAATCTGTTCAGAACTGATTCCTGACCTGATCAATACCCAATTATACATTTTTAAACTAGCTGCAGCCAATTTAAAAGGCATTAAGGAGGAATTTGGATGTTGTGATTTTGCTCCTGTATTAAAACTTCAGAGGTCTACACTCAGAATGTGTTCACATCGCATTTTAGCAGTCTGTGTATCTGAATTCAGTTCAAAAACCTGGAAGTAAAACAAAATTTTGACATTGGTAAAAATAATCATGGAATTGTCTAAAAAATCTCACTTGACTCCAATAAAAACAAGTAATTGTTTTATGAATGCTGGAAATCTGAAATAAAAACAAAAATGCTGAAGAAACTCAGCAGTTCTGAAAAAGGAATCATAAATCAGGGCACCTCATAGAATCCCTATAGTGTGGAAACAAGTCCTTCAGCCCAACAGGTCCACACTGACCCACAGAGCATTATACCCAGACCCATCCCCCTATAACCCACACATCCCTGAACACTATGGGCAATTTATCATGGCCAATCCACCTAGCCTGCACATCTTTGGACTGTGGGAGGACACCAGAGCAAACCCACACAGACACAGGGAGAACGTGTAAACTACACACAGGCAGTTGCCCAAGGGTGGAACTGAGCCTGGGTCCCTGGCGCTGTGAGGCAGCAGTGCTAACCACTGAGCCACCATGCCACCCTTCTATATTGATAGCTACACTTCCACTAATGAGTCTGCAATTTCATTTTTAGAGCTCTCCATCTTTTACTCCTCCTTTGCAATGTTCTTTAAAACTTAACTCCTTCGCTAGAAGTTTTGAGCACCTGACCCAATATCACGTTTCGAAGAAGTCATTGGACTCAAAATGTAAACTCTATATAATTTTTTTTATTCATTCACAACATGAGGGAGCCACCATTTTTTGCCCTTCCCCAACTGCCCAAAGAGAGTGAACCACATTGCTGTGGGTCTGGAGTCACACGTAGGCCAGACTAGGTAAGGCTAATAGCTTCAGAGATAAAAGGTACTGCAGATGCTGGAGAATCCGAGATAACAAGCATGGGGCTGGATGAACACAGCAGGCCAAGCAGCATCATAGG
>JAHRHZ010000028.1:31439886-31472758 GCA_024137785.1 Ginglymostoma cirratum | reverse complement strand
CCCCCTCTCTGATGAAGGGTTTAGGCCCGAAACGTCAAGTTTTCCTGCTCCTATGATGCTGCTTGACCTGCTGTGTTCATCCAGCCCCGTGCTTGTTATCAAGGCTAATAGCTTTCTTCCCTAAAGGACATTGATCCAGATGGGTCTTTCCCTAACAATCGATTCATAGACATCATTAGACTTCTAATTCCAGATTTTTATTGAATTCAATTCCACTATGGCAGGATTCAAACTTGGGTCCCCAGAACATTACCCGGGTCTCTGGATTAACAGTCCAGTAATAATACCACGAGGCCGTTTCCTTCCCTGGCTGCCAATCTTGTTATATTTCTCCAGCACTCTCTTTTTATCCCACTGAATGAAGTCCTTTACTGAAACATAACCAAATGATTTCACCCAGTGTGGTCCATACATAACTCCTGTCCCAATGCCAATAGATTTCGTGCTCTCTGGCCTGACCTAACAAGTGACTCTGTTGTATCAAACAAGCAGAGTATCAAGGAAATAATCAATAAGTGCTGCCCTCGCCGCTGATGCCCAAGTCCCAAGGATGATTCTTTTTAAACTTGTGCATTGACTGATTTTGCTCCATGTCTTAGTGAGTCTAGTGAAGGATAAAATTTCAGACTCCGACAACTACAGCGACACTGCTGAGTGGTATAATCCCACGTTTGTGATGCCCCTCCGAATTGGAAACACGTTCTAAATGCTAGCAGTTACCGGTATGTGTTGATTACTTGGGGTGGGGATCGGCTTTGGGGCCTCTGACACTGTTCCACGGCTCTGAGACTTAAAATACTTCAATGCTCACAATCGGAACAACTGTGTAATTTAGTAAAATGCATTGTTTCATACATTTACAGACAAGATCCAAATAAAGTCACAGTTTAAGAAGGCCAACTCACCATGAAATATGCAAAAATGCAAATCAAAAGTGCTGCAGAATTCATTTCAGCAATAGTTTGAGATCGCTGATTCCCTTAGATAATGAAGGAACTCACATTCACAGGGTGATATCATTATGGTTATAATCTTTGAGCTACTTTTTTCTGCAAGATGCATGAACATGAATTGACTCAGTTCACACGATATATCATGAAATCTATACTGAAGAGGAGAAATCAATTGGTATTTAATTGTGCAATCTAGTCATATCCACCTATCAGGAGAGCAGAGGAGGTGGGCAGTGGTCTTGAGTCAGTTCTGAGGCACTTTTGTTCATTTGCGAAATGGTATGTGGAAGATCACTTTAACAGTAATCTGATTGCCCGCATTCTACAGCTGGTCGGCGTCTGACAGAGCAACAAAAACAGATTAAGTGCCAGTACATGAGTGAGCCTCTGATGAATAGAACCAAATAAGAAGAACTCGAACAACATTTTGTTGCTTCTTAACAGTTAACAAAAGATTTCATTAAACAAGAACTTATGCCGGGCAGGTGAGAGATCTAATTGCAAATGCTTTGTTGATTTGGATCTGTCAAGAACAATACGTCAGCTTTGCAGTTAGAGATAGAGATAATAGGTACTGAAGATGCTGGTGCAGTTAGATTGTGACTTCAGTGTAAGAGAACATCCCCAAAGACTCCACAAGAGTGTCTTCCGATAGATGATACTTTAACCTCTTCGAATTTATGTGAGGATTGAGAACTGGTGGACACCAATTTAAGGCAAAAGAAACAACGGCATTTACGCAGAATATGGTAATAATCTGGAATGCACTGACTGAGAAAGGGTGGTAGATTGAGTGCTTCAAAAAATAATTGGATCATTATCTTAAGAGAACAATTTGCAGGACTACAAGGGTTGGAGAGAGGTGGTGTTGGGATGAGGGACTCAGTCCTGAAGCGAGCTAACATAGACACAAAGGGATGAATGTAGGCAATGAGTACAAGGGCAGGCAATGGTCGAGTGGTATTACTACTAGACTATTAGTCCAGAGGCCCAGATGATGTTCTGGGCGTTGAATCCCACCATGGAAGTTAGTGGAATTTGAATTCATTCCTTCTTTGCAATTTCCAACTCAGTGCCCTACATGTTGCGGTCATTTATGTTAGGCGACAAGTTTGCAAGATTAAAAGGAAGCCACGGCAATGCTGATTGGTTGCCTAATGCTTAGGGGCCCAGAGCTTGTTTAGAACTCATTGGGATTGCCCCTAAAATCATTTTATGATAGGTGATGATCTACATTTACTGATGACTAGCGTTGAGCATCCAGGACCCACAGGCATGCCACTTGCCCTGGCTCGCTTCACCTAGACTTTCCACGTTGAACAAATGTGGAGTGTCCATCAGATCTTCAGTTTTGCCATGATTAATCAACATCATCTTAAACATTCAGCCACCCCCTTCACTGATACAGCACAGCAGCAGTATGTACCATCTTCAGGATACACTCACTCATTAACATTCCTTTCGAGGACCTTCCAACCTCCAAGGCATTACTATCTAGAAGAACAAGAGCAGTTGATACGTGGGAGTATCACCACTTGAAAAATCCACGCCAAGCCATACACCATCCAAACTTGAAATTACATCATTGTCTCTTCCCTATCGCTGGCTCCAAGCCTGGAACTTCCTTTTTGAATGCACTGTGGATATACCAACATCACATATACTGCAATGGGTGAAGATCACAGCTCACCACCACCTCCTTACTGAGGACAACTAGCGATGGGAAACAAATTTTGGCCTTGCCAATGATGCCCACATCTCATGCATGAACAAAAACAACTATTCTAGACAAAAATCAGCAGCAAAACATTCTTCAGGAAGATTCAAGAGCAAGGATGCCACAATGGTTCATCTTTCAGGTAGAGTCGCCAGCTTTAGTTGACTGCATTTTCAAGTGCTTTGACATGTGGCCTCCTGCTTCCAAATGCCCCAAGACTGGTCACCTGACATGTCCATCTTCAATGGTGTTCTGCCTCTTGTGGCCAATTGAGAGGCAGACAAGCTCTTTATCAGCCGACTGGTGGATTTTTTTTTATTCATTTCCCGGGACATGGATGTCTCTGGCTAGGCCAATATTTATTGCCATCCCCAAATGCCCAGAGGGCACTTAATAGTCAACCACATTGCTGTGGGTCTGGAGTAACATGAAGGCCAGACCAGGTGAAGATGGCAGATTTCTTTCCCCACAGGTCATTAGCGAGACATATGGGTTTCTCCAACAGTTGGCAACAATTTCATTGTCATCCTTGGACTCTTAATTCCAGACATTATTTTTAAAAACATTGACCTCAAATTCTACCACTTGCCATGTGGAATCTAAACCCAGATCCTCAGAACCTTACCTGGGTCACTGAATTAACAACTTAGGGATAATACCACTAGGCCATCAGCTCCCTGATACCTGATGGTTAGTCAAACAGCTTTACTACTCCATCTCCAACAAATAAATATATTCCAAGAAAAATTAAATAAAACTAATTAACAAGTTGAACAATAGCTTTGGCCACAATAGTTTCCTGGCATATTTTCACAGTCAACTTGTCAACCAATCAGTATCCAGCTCACATGTCGTACAAATTGTTACCTTCTTTAAAATTTGGAATTCTTGCGTCTGTTCTGCCAGTTCAAGCTTTCACAGCACGTCCTTACCCAAAAGTACCAAAAACAAGTTGATTTTACAGTGTCCCGATGATTTTTCTCCAGGGTTTTGATCACTAAAATGACCTGAAGATTAATCTTCAATTCCTGGAAAGTCAAGCCTATCATGCAGCATTGCTAAGTCCCCTCCCGCTTTGATGGGAAAATACACAGCAACACATCAGCTTCCAACTTCATCACGAGACCAGCCTGAGCAAGACCACCAAGATACAGGTCATCAAAATAATATTATAGATGCTGGAAAGGTTAGGCAGCCTTAATTGAATAATGAACGTCAGACAGCAATTATAAATCAAACAATCTATTCTCTGGCTATTTATGATGTCACTTGGCACCTCAATTATAGCCTGTAACTCGAGGGTACCCATTATTCTGCCTGTAAATCTTCCAAATGCCCCAATTAGTTTCAAGTCTGAAACCTACTTCGGGCCTCTCATTAAAATCTACATGAACCATCTTATCTCAATTAGTTTTGAATGTGCAATCCAGACCTAGGTATCTACAAGCTTAAATATGAATCTAAATCCATTATTCACATTCCAGCACACAACAAACCCCATATCCATTAGATACAAAATATACTCTATAGACTGTGTCCTCTCACTTTCCATATGTAAACACATCTATCAGATTCTAGCCTGCAAACAACCCCTCAGATATCCATTAATCTACACAAACTGAATTAGCCAGATTCCTTCCAGTTTGTATGTTACTTCTAGATTTCATTATTCTGCACATTAATCTATTTAGATCCTTCAATTAGATTCAATGTATTAATCTATACATTGACCATTCAAATATTTGGATGAGATTCCAAACTAACTGTCTATAAATCACTCCCCTTTATCTATTATTCCACATAATAAACGATCTGAATTGCTTGAATAGATTCAAGCTTTTAACACAGTCCTAGATGAATGAGTGTATTTATTTCAAAATCCACACAGATAAGGAACAGCTTTTTGAAATTCTTCTCTTGTTGCAACTCCGAGATTTGGTTTTAAAAACTGCCTTCAGTGTAATGGCCCTAGCTTCCGTCTACACTGTCAATGTTATCCCCGCTTTAATTCCATTTATTCCGAGGCAGAACTAGCGCGGTCCGCACAAAGTGCTCAAAATAATCGAGGATTAGTCAACATTAAGGGAAACCAGGAACAGGCTGCTCACTTCAACCTTTCGTACTTAATGCCTGCTGCAACACTGGAAAATCTTTCTTTACGCGTTTGTCATTAAAAATTAATGCATCCCCCTCAACAGTGTTTGAACGCAAAACAACAGTAAACAGCAAAGCGTAGTACCTGGGAATTAAAATCTTGTCTCAGTGGAATCCTTCATACGATCTCCCGTGAAATTTTCCTTCTGCGTTGTTTCCCTTCTGTTAAAAGCTGAAGATTCTTTCTTCCAAACTGAGTCTATCTCAGCTCCAGATCACCGTCGCAGCTATGACTGGTAAAGCATAGACAATATAATGTTTTATTGCATGACAGCTGTCCCTTGGTTTACACTCTCAGTCCCTCCCTCAGCTCTCTCTGTCTTGCTCTCAGCTGCCTCCTGAATAATTCATCAGCCGCAATCCTCTGCACAAAAGGAGCCCGTGCCTTACCACATCAGGCTTACATCAGCTGTGTTCACAGCCCCTCGAACACCCAGCCAGTGATGTGCCTGGGTGCAGCCAAAAGATAGCCCCACTGTACCTCCCAGGAGCTCACATGGCTGCCTACAGGTAACTCTCTCACTCCGACCCCTATCCCAGTTGACTACACAGTGAGAGAGACAAAATCCGGACAGTGCAGAAAGAGGCCATTCGGCCCAAAGAGTCTGCACCAACCTTCCAAACTCAGAACTATCCCCTAGCCCATCCCAGTAACCCTGCATTTCCCAAGGCTAATCCACCCAGCCTGCACATCCCTGGGCACTATGGGTAATTTAGCACAGCCAATCCACCCTAACCTGCACATCTTTGCACCGTGGGAGGAAACCAGAGCACCAAGAGGGAACCCTCACAGACACGGGGAGAATGTGAAAACTCCACACAGACAGTCACCTGAGGCTGGAATTGAACCTGGGTCCCTGGCACTGAGAGGCAGCAGTGCTAACCTTTGGGCCACCTTGCAGCCCAAATAATTGGCTTACTGGTGATAGGCACTGCTAAACCAACACGTCTCTTCATGTTCTGTGCCATGCTCACTCCAGAGATCAAAGCGCACAAAATCTAAGGTTGACCCTCTCTAGTGCTATGCTGAAGGAATGCTGCAACGTCCTCGACGTCACCGCGATAACCCTGAGAAGGTCCCTGGCGAATCTCTAATTAATCTCATCAGAGATTTGTTGAGTATGAGTTCCCTGGTAACAGGCAATGGAACTCATCACCTGAGCCCTTTATAAAAGTAGACCCAGATGCCTTGTGCCCTTCCTTCCACCTCGCAAACAGGCATTTTTGTACAGGCTGCTGCGTAACACCATCCACCTTGACTCTTTCATTCACACACAGCAGTGGGGATTCCCAGGGGGAGGCAGCTCTACGTGGGAATCCTCCCATTTTCCCTCAGTGACATGGGGTGAAGGATGTTACATGTAGCAGTCCTAGATAACCGCAGATTGCTTTGGCTCACAGGCTCCCAGCCCAACTGTTTATTTTGTGGGGCTGTAGAGTTTGTGGATCATGAATGCATTGGCTGTGGGTGACTGCACTCCCCTTTTAGTTATGCGAAGAAGTTTTTTTTATGTTTTTGGTTGTACTTCAGACACATACTCCTGATTTTTGGACACCTGGTGCGGAGGGATGTGGGAAAACTGGAAGACCTCTTTGTGGGTATGATCCAGGGCCTGGACAGGTTGGCTATAAACAGGTCCAGGTGGCCAGTTGCAGAGGGTGTCATCTCTGCTGACTGCCTGCCCCTTTTCCACAGTTATGTTTGAGCATGGGTGTATTTGGAGATAGACACCACCTACTCTATCAATGCTGTCAATGCCGTTAGAGAGGTGGGCACTACGACAGATACAGGGCATTATTTCCACTTCCAAAACAGACAGAGACAGATACAGACAGAAACAAAGACAGTAATAGACACACAGAAAAACAGAGACAGAAACAGATATATAGAGAAGCAAACAAAGAGACACAAACACATAGACACACACAGGAACAGACATACACAGAGAAACAGACACATACAGAAATCCCACAACATAGTCATACAAATGAGGAATTTCTTCATTCAGAGAGTAGTAAATCTGTGGAATTTAAGTGTATTCAAGGCTGAGATAGACTGACTTTTAATTAGTGAGGGAACCAAGTGTTCTGGGGAAAAGGCAAGAAAGTGAAGTCGAGAATTCTCAGATCAGCCATGATCTCATTAATCTCATGAAGCACACTTGATGGGTTGAATGGCCTACTTCTCTTCCTACATTTTACAGTTTTACGATCTAAACCAGACATCGCTAGGGGTGACTAACCTTCCTTCATGTAAACCAAATGTACACAGCCCCTAGTCAACACTAATCAGTTCAGACAGCTCTGGATCTTTACAACAGTAAAAGGAATCTCTGCAAGGGAAAAAAAAATAGAAATATAAAGATGGAATTACAGAATTTACAGCACAAAAACAGTCCATATGGCCCAAATGGTCCAAATTGCTACTGATATCCCACTCAAGTCTTCTTAGTTACTCTGTAGCTGCGGCACATCCTTCTATTCCTTTATCCACAATACACTCTTACAGCTTCCCTTTATGTGGATCCATGCTGTTTTTCCCAAAACAAATAACATTTCTGGCTTCAGAGTGAAGAGTAAGAAATTATGTATAATCTCAGAGTGTGAGCTAAACGGGCTCATCTGACTCTAGTATTTTGCTTTGTTGTGAGGCAGTAAGGATTCTGGCAATGCTCCAGAAGAACACACGTCAGTTTAACCAAGGTTTTTTTTAAAAGAAACAGATCCTGGGGCTTCAGAAGACAAGAGGCTAGTTGTTTAAAAAAAAGAGACAGAGCCGATGGAATTAAAAATCAGCTGAATGAACAGGATGGTCTGTACGTGTTCTCACATGTTGCCGAAATGACAAACATGTTGCCGAAATGACAAACATGTTGCCGATGATTTTCATCTGGCACTCATCAGGACACAAGTATGAATGCCAAATTTCAAACAATCACAACAATTTACACTATAGGAGAAAAGGGAGCTGATTGGTTGGTAAGTCATTTCTGATTGGCTGATCAGGAGTGCTAAAGGCATCCCAAGCTGACAGGAAATTTAGAAAAGGCTCTTCTTATTTTGTACACAATTCTCTTCAGATGCATACGATGAAATCTGCTTCAAAATATTAAACCTTCAAAGCATAATATTTAAACCAATATTGGAACCACCTACACTTCAGCTGGTAAAATCCATGCCTCAGAGACAGAAGATTGTGGTTCAGTGCATTGTGTGTAATCCAACCATTCAATGCTATTTCATCGTTGGCACGATGGCTCAGTGGTTAGCATCGCTGCCTCATAGCGCCAGGCACCTGGGTATATTTCAGTCTTGGGTGACTGTTTATGTGGAATTTGCATGTTCTCCCAAAGCCCAAAGATGTGGAGGTGAGATGGATTGGCCATGCTAAATGTGGGATTACAGGATAGGGCAGGGCTGTAGGTGGAATGCTCTAGGGAGGGTTGGTGCAGACTGCATGGGCCAAATGGCTTCTTTCTACAGTATAGGAATTCTATGATGGATGTGACAATTGAAATGAATTATTTGTCTTCTCTCTCTGGTGGACATAAAATACAACATTTATCACATCAATATTTGGTAGAACATCAGGAGATTTCTCCCCCAGTTCCCTGCTCAAGATTTATCAATTAATCAATATCATTCTTTTATTTAAAAGTCTGGTCAATATCTGTGGGAGCTTGCTCTGTGGAAATTGACTGCCACATATCTTATAAACACTTCAAAAATATCTAAATTGATTGGAAAGCATTTTGAATATTCAAAGACCGTGAAAGACAACCAAAAGATGGACTACTTCCCTTTTTTATTCAAATAGTATGCTTTAAAATTCATTCATGGGATGTGGGCATCACTGGCTGAGCCAGCATTTATTGCCTCGTCCCTAGTTGCCCTTGAGATGGTGGTGCGCTGCCTTCTTGATCTGCTGCAGTCCATGTGCTGTAAGTAGACCCACAATGCCCTTAGGAAGGGAATTCCAGGATGTTGACCCAGTGACAGTGAAGAAACAATGATACATTTCCAAGTCAGGATGGTGAGCGGCTCAGAGGGGAACTTGCAGGTAATGTTCCCATGTATCTGCTAGCATTGTCCATCTAGATGGAAGGTGGTTTGGAAGGTGCTAACTAAAGAGACTTGGAGAATTTCTGCAGTGCATCTTGTAGCTAGTACACACTGCTGCGAATGAGTGTCAGTAGTGGAGGGCGTGAATGTTTGAGAGTCTAGTAACAATATTGAGCATTAGGCCAAAGGGTTTATTGAATTTAGTGATTTGTCACTGCTTGCTCAACGTTCTGCCTTTAATGGGTAACAATTTTCCCCAACTAGAGTTAGGGAGGTCAAAGTCAATCTCTTTTCCCCAGTGAATGTCTCTGTATCCCTGAAAATGACTTCAATCTCCTTTTTGCCAGTGTCTCAAGCTAAACATAATTATTCACAACCTTGGCTTCCTATTTGACCATGAGCTAAGCTTGTTGTGCTCATACAAAACAATAGCAGAGACATGCTGGAGAAACTCAGCAGGTCTGGCAACATCTGGCAGAGGGTAAAAAACAAAGCTAAGGTTCTGAGTCCAGTATGAGTCTTTGTCAGATCTGAGGAAAGAAAACAGGTACTGTCAAAGAACTTGGCTCACAATCTCCAGCATTTTTCATCCTGTACCATTGACATGACCTGACTGGGTCTTGCATTAACAGGGTGTGTAAGGAAGTGAATCACAGAGGAAGGTGTCATAAATGCAAATTTTTCTCTTCTTTCCTTTTATTACATCAATACGCATATGCACCAAGTGCGTAAAATCTCAGTTCAGAAGATGAGTCATATTGGACTCAAAATGTTAACTCTGTTTCTCTCTCCAAAGATGCTTCCAGACCTGCTGCGTTTCTCCAGCATTTTCTGTGTTGGCTCCAGATTTCCAGCAACCGTAGTATTTTTGCTTTCATCCGACTCCTGATCCTAATCCCTTCTCCATCGCAAGATTGTCCATAGCATCACTGCTCCATCTTTGTCCCAGTCATATCACTGTTACTTTCAGCCCTCACTATTCAAAAACTCTTCGGCCTTGCCTAGTATCTCCCATCCATTTGTAAACTTCAACTCAACCAGAACTTTGTTCCTCAACTCTGATATTACCAAATTCTGTTATTCCGAATGTATGAAAATATAAATAAGTAGCAGTAGTAGGCCATTCAAACCCGTTAGCCTGCACTGCTATTCAATAAGACCATGGCTGATCTGACTGTAACCCCAAGTCTACATTTCCTTCATTTTCTTTACACACCCCGCCCCATGCTTAATAAAAGTCTATCCACCACTACCTTTCAAATACTTGAGGACTCTGCTTTCACTACCTTTTCTGAAAGAGAGTTCCAAAGATTCAAGGCCCTCTCAAAAAAAAAAGCCTAATGTCTGTTTTAAATGGAGTGGCCCCCAATATTTAAACAGTGACCATTAGTTTTAGATTCTCTCCCACAATCGACGTTGTCAAGACTCCTCCCTGTCTTCACTGATCTATCTTGGCTCTCAGTCACCCTAGTCTCTCAATTCATGACCATGGTCGTTACTTTGTGATCTATCCATGGTCTGTCCCCTCCCCATCTCTGAAACCTTCCTCCATCCCTTCTAATCCCAGCATACTGCTCCCCCCACCCCCTCCACTGATTCTACTGTTCCTCCAACTCAAGCTTCTAGAATGTTCAGCTAGAACAAATTCCCATTCTATGTAATCATTGGTGGGGGGCAGTAAGATCGGGCTTGGGTTGTTGATAAAAGGGCCCTTTTGTGGCACAGCAGTTTTGTCCCTACTCCTGGACTGGGAGGCCCATGTTCCAGTTCCACCTGCTCCAGAGGTAGGGAATAACATCTCTGAACAGTTTGCTTAGAAAATAGGTAGCAGGCAGTCACATCCATATCAGTTAAAATCAACAACCTTTTAAGTAATATAGCTGTATATAAGGGATGGTAAAAGAGGACTTATTTCTGGAACTGTACAGACTTCTGTCCAATTTTAAATATGACCTGAAGTCCTTATGATAGAGGACTTATACAATAAATGGTAAGGCAATAGATAATAGACAATAGACAATAGGTGCAAGAGTAGGCCATTCGGCCCTTCGAGCCAGCACCACCATTCATTATGATCATGGCTGATCATCCACAATCAGTATCCTGTTCCTGCCTTATCCCCATAACCCTTGATTCCATTATCTATAAGGCCCTGGGTAGTGTATTAGAACACAGAGACCTAGGGGTTCGGGTACATAATTCTTTGAAATTTGCATCACAGGTAGACAGGGTGGTTAAGAAGGCAATAAACACACTTGCCTTCATTCCTCAGACCTTTGCATATAGCAGTTGGAACGTCATGTTAAGGTCGTACAGGACATTGGTGAGTCCAATTCTGGTCACCCTATTACAGGAAGGATATTGTCAAACTGGAGAGGGTTCAGAAAATATTTACCAGGATGTTGCCAGGAATGGAGGGTTTGAGTTATGAAAATAAGCTGGGACTTTTTTCACTGGAGCATAGGAGGTTGACGGCTGACCTTTCAGATGTTTATAAAATCATGAGGGGCATAGATAAGGTGAATAGTAAGGGTCTTTTCCCTAGGGTGGGGGAGTTCAAAACTAGGGGGCGTACACAAGGTGAGAGGAGAAAGTTTTAGAAAGGACATGAGGGGCAACTTTTTTTCTTACACAGAGAGTAGTTATTGTGTGGAATGAACTACCAGAGGAAGTGGTGAAAGCAAATATATAGTTACAACATTTAAAAGAATTTGGATAAGAACATGACTAGGAAAGGTTTGCAGGGATATGGGCCAAATGCAGGCAGGCAGGGCTAGTTTAGTTCAGGAACATGGTCAGCATGGACTAGTTGGACTGAAGGGTCTGTTTCCATGCTGTTTGATTCTATGACTCCGTGTGCTCAGTAGATATTCTACCCTCCATAACCTATTTCAAAATGCCCCACTTAATCAGGCTCCTTCTTTGATCTTGCCTCATTATTTTGCTATTGATTGCGTCTCAAGTAGGAAAGACCTTGGGATATTTTTCAAGACTAAACACACCTCTACAACTGCAAGTTGCTGTTGTTTTTGCTCAGGACCTTCATCACCTACTGGGCTTTTCCTGCAATCTAGAGGTATTGGACAGAAAATAGGACCACATGTGGTACATTGAAAGCCTCACAAGACACTTGACAACACAGAATATCAGAAGGAACAGAATCACATGGCATATTGATGAGCCAATGTTGTAAAACTGAAGACATCTACATTCAATGTTAGAACATGCAAATCAGACGCAGGCAGACTTATTGATGTAGACAGCCCAGGGTTAGTAAAACCCTTAAGCTTCTGCCTGGACTCAAGATCTAAATGAAGCTTCCGGTGGATGAGATGTGCTATCTGCTTCCATTTTGGGGAATGATCCACATTTGGGTTTCTCACTGCTGAATGGGTCCATATCCAATTCACAATTAACAGCCTCATCATCTTAATGTACAGTTGTCCCTATTAATATGCACCATGTATAATACTGCATATACAGCCAAGAATTTGCACTTCTAGCAATATATTTAATCAAGGGGTGCTTTAGTGCATAACAAACTCAGGCAAAGCTGTACTGTTGACTTTATCTTTGATGTTTACTCAAACAAACGTCATTAGTACAGTAATTGCTTCACTCCTCACTAGACACTCAATTAAATCACTGTGATGAGGCCTTCATTTATTTTCCTACTTCACCAGATCAGGGGCATTTTGTCCTTATTTATTTAGGCCACTTTGGTTACCATGACATTTTCCTCAAGAATTGTGGGTAATTGCTACACAAGAGGACTTTGAACTCCTTGGAAAGATAACCATCCCCCCACTTCTTCCCATCGTGACAGTTTTACTGGTTAAATGAAAATGATCCTCTGGAGGGGGTGGGAAGAGGAGGAAGGGTTCAGAGATTGTGGAGATAGACCATAATTCATAGCAAAGAGCCACCCATGGCAACACAGGTGACCAATGGGAATCAACCATTTCCCTGATAACTGGAACACACGTGTGCATCCAATTGCACTTTAATGAAACAAAATTGTTCTTCCTATTCCTCTGGTCTGTTAGGGCTGATTGCTAGCACTGTGCATACACCACAGCCCTGCCTCTCTCACACAGTCCGGTCTCTCTATCTCTTGCACGTTCTGCGATTTCTTCACTCCTTCTCTGTGTGGGAGTGATCCACCATATTTGTATAAGATAAACTTGTGAAAATGCAGTGAACTAAACGTACAACACAATGAGGGCGGTGTAATATGGCAGCCTGGAGTCACAAGCCTCCGTCATAGGATCCCTAAAAATGTGGGAAGAGGCCAGTCGGCCCATCAAGTCAGCACTGACCCTCTGAACAGCATCCCACCCCTCCACCCTATTCTCACGTTTATCGTGGCTGATCTATCTGCCTGCACATCCCTTGACATTATGGACAATTTAGCATGGCCAACCCACCTAACCTGCAAATCTTTGGACTGTGGGAAGAAACTGGAGCCCTTAGAGGAAACCTTCACAGATACGGGGAAAACATGCAAACTCCACACAGTTAGTCACCTGAGGGTGGAACTGAACCTGGGTTTCGGGCGCTGTGAGGCAGCAGAGTGCTAACCACTGAGCCATTGTGCCACCCACATTCCATAAAATGTTTAAAACTGAAAC
Organism: Ginglymostoma cirratum; assembly: GCA_024137785.1. NCBI lineage: Eukaryota > Metazoa > Chordata > Chondrichthyes > Orectolobiformes > Ginglymostomatidae > Ginglymostoma > Ginglymostoma cirratum. Next base: position 31,459,241 of record JAHRHZ010000028.1, on the reverse strand, counting down.
ATCAAATGATATTTTTCTTTAAATTGCTGATGTGTTGTTATGTTTCTGTAGAGTACTGATTAGGGTGGCCATATTGAAGGGAACAGCAGACTCAAAGGGCCAAACTGTTCTTATTTTTCTGTTTCTCCATGGGTACCTCTGGCTGAGCCAGCCATTTACGGTCCATCCTTAACCGCCCAAGCAGTCAAGAATCAACCACACATTGCTGTGGAACTGGAGTCACGTTTAGGCCGGACCAGATAAGGAAGGCAGATTTCCTTTCCTTAAGTGAACCAGATTTGGTGGCGGGGGGAGGGTGGTTATGACAATGGTCTCCATTAGGTTAGATCTTTTAATGCAAAATTTTTATTTAAATTCAAATATCACACTCTGCCTTGGGATTCAAACCCATGCCCCCAGAATATAATGCTAGTAATTGGTGGCTCAGTGGTTAGCATTGCTGCCAGGGTTATACAGCCGCAACACGCCATCCTAACTCCTAAACTCGATGCACTGACCATCAAAGGCAAGTGTATCAAACACCTTCTTCACTATCCTGTCTACCTGCGACTCCACTTTCAAGGAACTATGAACCTGCACCCCTAGGTCTCTTTGTTTGGTAAGACACCTCAGAACCTCACCACTAAGCGTATAAGTCCTGCCCTGATTCGCCTTACCAAGATGCAAAGCCAATGCATTACATTTGAAGGGAGTAATTCTTTTTGTAATGACAGGGCAAGATTGACATATAAGGAGAGGCTGGATCTGTTATATTCACTGGATTTCAGAAGAATGAGGGTGGTTCTCACAGAAGCCTATAAAATTTTAGCCATACTAAAATGCCGGGCCATAGTTGGCTACGGACCAAGTGCAGGTAACTGGGATTAGTGTAGTTTGGTGTTTGTTGGTCGGCATAGACATGGTGGGGTGAAGGGCCTGTTTCTATGCTGTATGACTCTATGAGACAGGGTTAATGCAGGAAGGATATTCCTGATGAGTGAGGTGGTCACAGTGTAAGAATACATGATATGCCATTTAGGACTTTGACAAGAGCAACAGCAATGAATCTTACAGTAATCTGCAAACCATACTGCAGAAATTAATTAGACAAATACATTCACAGGAATCAATACTGCAAGGAATCCCTAAGTACCCTCAAGCCGCAGGGTAAATTAAAAGCCAGCAGATCCTTTGTCGTTATGAGAACACGCCTCTTCATGACTCCTAACACATAGATTTAGGGTTTTAAAGCCACCTGAAGACAAGTAAAAAATAATTACTCATTACTTGTGTTACTTAGAGTTGGTTATAATTTACTGGATACCACAAACGTCACTCAATCAGAAAGCCCTGGCTTTTTAAATCCATCTCACAGAGTCAAGATACGATCAACGCTGATGCTCCCAGTATTGAAGGAGCCCTACTTTGCCCAATTGATAAAATCTTGTTCAAGAAAGAGAGTGGGGGGGGAATTCTCCGTCGCGTGTTCTGGTCGCTAGTTACCCCTCAATCAATATCCAAAAGCAGATCACCTGGCTACGATCAAATTCCTGTTTGTGTGATTCTGCTGTGCACAAATTAGCCACCACATTTCCCACATTACAACAGTAATTATACTGAAGAAAGGAAGTATTTCACTGGTTGTAAAGTGTTTTGGGATTGTAGATGGATCAGGGGATCCCAAACTATTTCATACTCTGACCCCGTATTGAGGCTTGGTAATTGTTCCGACCCCTCAATGAGAATGATGGAATACGGGGGCTGCAAGGCGAAGGGCCTATTAAAGCAGAACCACAGCCGTTACGATGTAGTCAAGCTCCAAGGCAATGATTGTTGCTCCCTCCGTGACTGGGCCCTCAGGATTACAGTACGTGACACTACTTGGCATCCTGACATCCACTTTGGATAGCCCGGAGATAGACAGGAAAGAGTTGACTACACTAGCCCTTGGGAGTAGTCCAAACTGCTCAAATAAATATCAGCTTTGTCAGAAATACCACATCCTGGGAGCAGACAATCTGATGAAATACACAGAATTAGAATGCAGTACACAAATGTTCCAACCATTCTTTCTTTAAATAACCAGCAAAAAGTACCTGCAATGGCATCAACAGATGGAGTCACCATGTAGTTTCCCAGCCTGCCTCGATCCCCAACAGTTTGTCTACTGATGTAACAGGTCCACAGCGGACACCATTTCCCTAGGCCTGCACTCATCCCTGGAACATCTGGAAAACAAGGACGTCTACGTCAGACTCCTGCGCATCGACTACAGCTCCGCCTTCAACACCATCATCCCCTCCAGACTGATCTCAAAAATTCCAAGACCTGGGTCTTGGTTCTGTCCTCTGCAACTGGATCCTCAGCTTCCTGACCCATAGACTGCAATCAGTGAAGATAGACAACTGCACCTCCTCCACAATAATACTTAACACTGGAGTTCTCCAAAGATGCGTTCTCAGCCCCCTACTGTACTGTACTCCCTCTACACCCATGACCGCTGCCACTTTCTGAACAAATGCCATGTACATGTTTGCTGACACTACTGTGGTAGGACAGATATCAAACAACGGTGAGCCAGAATACAGGAAGGAGATAGAAGGCTTGGTGAGCTGGTGCAATGATAACAACCTCTCTCTCAATGTCAGCAAAACTAAAGATCTGATCATTGACTTGAGAAAGAAAGGAGGAGCACACATCCTCATCTACATCAACGGAGTGGAGGTTGAGGGGGCTGGGAGCATCAAGTTCCTTGGAGTGGTGATAACCAACAATCTGTCCTGGACTTCCCATGTACATGTGACAGTCAAGAAGGCAAAACACCTTTTCTTCTTCAGGTAGCTCAGGAAATTTGGCATGTCCATAAGGTCCCTCATCAACCTTTACACCTGCAACATTGAAAGCATACTGTGCGGGTGCATAACGGCCTGGTATGGCAACTGTTCTGCCCAGGACTGTAAGAAACTACAGAAGGAAGAGTGCACAGCCCATACCATCACGGAAGCCAACCTTCCATCCATGGACTTCATTTACATGGCTCGTTGCCATGGAAAGGGTGCCAACATCAAAAAACCCAACCCACCCCTGTAATGCTCTCCTACAACCTCTTCCGTCAGGCAGAAGACACAGAAGCCTGAACACACGCGCCAGCACGTTCAAGAACAGCTTCATCCCAGCCGTTATTAGACTGCTGAATGGATCTAACTTCAAATAATGCTGATCTTGTTAATGTTAATCTTGCCTAGTGCACATCCTGTGTGATGTATGCCTCTGTCCAAGTTTCTTTTTCACCCTATGATCTCTATGTCCTTGCTTGCTACGATCTGCCCATAAACAAAGCTTTTCACTGTACTTAGGCACACATGAAAATAAATCAAACAATCGAGTACACCTGCCAACGTTTTGTTGCCATTGTGTTAACAGTATTCCCTCCCCTTCTTTGACCATGAATATTCCAAAGGATCTCTTACCCATTCAATAAGGCACAGTCTAACCCTGCGTATGGACATGTAAAACAGTCAACAATCCTGGAAATGAAAATGACTTTTATGGAGTTGAGATACAAATAACCATGCTATCACAGAACAGCAGAACAGGCTTAAGAGGCTCAGTAGCCTATTACCATTCCAATGTTCTTAAGTTCCTATTTCACTACCACTCGGTCTGTGGTGAAGATTGGTTGCCAATAGTTCCATTATACCCGGAGATGGGGGCTGAGTTTGATGGTACAATTAGATCAGTGTTCAGTTGAATGTGACACAGCTTCATGTTATGTCCAGCTGAGCAGCGACAACTCATAAATTAAAGATACCTTTGTTCTAAAGAGCATCATGAACGGATCATTACCCACCTGGAGGCCAAACAAACCGAACGTGTGTCAAAAACATGGGCTGAAAGGTCATTAATTTTACAGGGACATGTTCCTTTGGTTACAGTCACCCTTTAATAGGAAGCACTATTCAGCTCAGTCAAAGATTTGCAGTTCCATAAGGCCAGTTAATAAGGTTGAGTTTATTTTTAGAGCTGCTCGAAACCAAGCTCAAGCTTCACATGTCAGACTAAATAATCCACAGCGAGGGGTTAATTCTTCATCCATCCAAAGGGTCACTCAGCTGGTTCCTGGGATAAGGGGCTTGTCACAAGAGGAAAAGGAACATCTAACCACTGCAGAAGAACAAGAAGTGATCTCATTGAAACAATTCCTGGGAATGCCGATGAGATGTTTCCCCATCTGGGGAATGGAAAGCTAGAGAAATCTGGTTTAAAAATAAGGGGCCAGCCATTGTTGCAAATCCCTAATTGCTGTTGAACTGAGTGGCTTGCTGGGCCATCCTGGAGGGCAGTTAAGAGCTAACAATGAGGAGGAACCTCTTCCCTCAGCCTGTTACAACTAGCCGTGGCACCCTTTGAGCCAGACAGCCTGCACCTCCACTTTGAACTGCTCCCATCCAACCTCAATCAACATAATCTAGAAGGTGGCCCCACATAAGGCAGAAAGCAGGGTTTAATCAATCCAACTTTAATATGTTACCTACCTCCCCTACAGCACGTGTATCATACACAGCTGAGGATTTGAATATATTGCTTCCTCAGGCAAAACTTAGTTGGGAAGGGAAGCTCAGTTCTGGTCTCTTAATGAGCGAGCACAACATGCGAATGCATGTTAGAAAAGGGTTCCTGATGCTTGCCATTGGTGAGTTCAACCCACCTTCAAATTTCTGAAAACCTAATTGCAAAAGTTCACCTTGCCATTGGGAATCTGATTTTTGGCCTGTTGAGCAATTAAAGTCCTCCACCAGCTTTGCTTCCCACTCCCAGGAGCGACATAAGGTTCTGTCTTATGCAGTTCCCACTGTTTACTGATGGCTGTCTCCTCCAGGGTAGCCAAGACGCTAAAATGATGATGAAACTTTCTCTGGGTTCCCAGATGACAACAGAGAGGTCTCCACCACACACAGTTCGACTAAACAAAGTTTACAAAGTTCAAAAAACATGACTGAGCAAGAAATCTCACTGACTAAGGCAAACCAACTGATCACGTGGCATAACCAGTGAACAGCAGTAAAATTGTAAATATGGGAATCACTTTTATCATTTTTAAAAACTAGCCTTTTCTTACTCTGCATTTAGAAATCAAAGTCTAACACTTTCACACGTTTAGTGACTGACAGCAGCAAATTACATTTGTATAACACCCTTAATATAGTAAAATCTGAGATGCTTCACAGGATTTTAATGACACCAAGCCAAAGAAAGTAAATATTAGGACAGATCATCAAAACCTTGGTTGAAAAGGTGTATTTTTGGGGTGAAAAACATTGCAGAAACTCAACAGGTCTGGCAGCATCTCTGGAGAGAGAAATACAGTTAATATTTTGAGTCCAGTGACTCTTCTTCTTGATGAAGAAGAGTTGTATCAGACGTGAAATGTTAACTGGATTTTGAGGAGCTTCCTATGGAACGAGAGAGAGTTGCAGAGGTTTGGGAAAGGAATTCTGGAGTTCTGGGCCTAGAAAACCGAAGGCCAATGAACAAAGGATGTTTGGAATGTACAGGAGGACTGAATTGGAGAGAGGAAGAGTTGTCAATCTCAAGGGAAGGGTTTCAAATCAGGAAAAATGCTATTTTTTTTAAATAAAGAGGAACAGCTAAGGATCACCTGCACAACCTCCTTTCCAAACACTACAAAACAGTGCCTATGATTGGAGTTCCTCATCATTCAACTGGAAAATGCTTGGGTACTTCAAACATGCACAATAACATTTCACTGAAATGGAGTGGAGCCAGAGTACAATGTTAATCCAGCAAAAATCATATTTCGAGTCTTTTTGAATGGATTCAAGGATGTGATTTTCATCCTGAGTAAAAACAAAGACAGTTGTTCTCACAGTTCAGTCTCTGCAGTTGTGATGCGAGCAACAGAAATAACCCTCATTCATTCAGGAAAACATTATGAAAGGAAAATTAAACTTCAGAGAACAGCAGCATCATGCGCTGACACATTGTCATCTTGTGCAATGCCAGATTAATATTTCATTTGCCAGTTTACTCACACTAATTAGTGAGTCTGAGCAAATAAGAGGAGGTTGAAAATGCAGTCCTGCAAATTCACCACCTCATTTCAACCTGTGATACTTCAAAAGTGCTCATGATATGTTGCTAAAATTGTTTGATGTGCATTTTATTAAAGTTAAAGGCTCACCCATTGTTCTCCGTACCCAGTCACAGTGAGTTTGCTATTTAATGGTATCTTGTCCATAGTTTACAAGATAACTGTTCTGCAGGCATTCCAAGTGAAGCAACCACAAACTTTTAGCTTAACTACACATTGGCTGTTGGTTTAAACTCTTCACTTTTCAGTGTAGTTTCCCACAAACTTGTTAACAATATAAATAAAAGGAGAGAGAGAAAATGGAAAGTATGGGATTTGCATTTAAGCTCTTTTAAGAAAACTTCAGAATGTTCCAACATGCCTTACAGTGAAGAAGAAACTGAAGTGCAGTCTCTCATGTGATGTAGGAAACTGCATTGCTTTCTGCTGTGCTTTAAGCCAATATTGCTACCTGCACATTGAGATCCTGGTCTGAACATCTGTGGGCTATAGTTGTTCACACACAAACATCTATCCAGGATGGTGCAGTGACTCTGTGGTTAGCACTGCTGCCTCACAGCATCAGGGACCCAGGTTCAATTCCAGCCTCGGGCAACTGTCTGTGTGGTGTCTGCACATTCTCCCCTTGTCTGTGTGGGTTTCCTCCCACAGTCCAAAGATGGGCAGGTTGGGTGGATTGGCCATGCTGAATTGCTCATAGTGTTCAGGGATGTGTACCTTAGGTGGGTTACAGGGTGATGGATCTGGGTGGGATGCTCCAACAGTCAGTGTAGACTCATTGGGCCAAAGGGCCTGTTTCCACACTATAGGGATTCTATGATTCTATCATTGATGTGTCTAAAAGTAATCATTCTATCAGAAAATTGGCATTTCTCACTTAGTGCAAGGCCTGTGCTCTGTAGTACCTTTAACACATTCCTTCATTTTGCTCAAGGATGTCATTCACATGGTGAATGGTTTCCTGCTTCTACTCCAGGATTCTAGAGATTGCCTTTTGAAAAATTTCTGGGGCAGAGAAGGTCTTAAGTGGTGGGTTGATGAAACAATACCACCCAAAAGATATGATAAATGCAGTCTTGACTCTTAGTCACAGGGTATCTGCCAGAGCTTGCTGTTGGCATCCAGTTTTACCAAAAACCTATTTGTTACTAATTTGGCCAATCTATCATCAACAGGTGAAATAAGATGGATTTCCCTCTTAACTCTTTTGTAACACTGAGTGAGATCCACACACAATCTCAGTTCTCGATCTGCCTTAGGAGCAATTACCAGCCTTGAGCATCACTGTATTGGTTCTGTCACTGGTGAAAATAACGCCACTTTCAATCATGCTATCTAACTGAGATTTCAGTTTTCCCATCAGAGGGTGACGAATTTTGCTGGGAGGGTACAAACAGATGGGTTTAGCATCTTTTTGCATAGTAATGTGATCTTTCTACTTCAATTTGCTTAAACTTTGAATAGCTTTGGAATTTCCTACTGAAATGTTCTCCCATTTTCTTTCTGAAATACTGTATCGATTATCTTTAAGCACCCAGACACATATCTGAATTTCTGCTCCACAGCATATAACCTTTCACTGGTATTTCATCCTCTGTGATAAAGCGTCTTGCTGATTTGCTTATAATTTGGAAAAATGCGAGGTCTTGTATTTTGGTGAAACAAACAAGGGCAGCACTTATACAAATCCATGTAAACTACATCTACGGCTCAGCCTTCAACAATCTCTTTGATAATTTCCTCCAAAAACTCAATCAACTTCGTGAGGCATGATTTCTTTCACGCAAAATCACACTGACTGTCCCTAATCAGTCCTAGCCTCTCCAAATTCAAGTAAATCCTATCTCTCCAAATCACCTCCAACAACTTACCCACTACCAATATCAGGCTTACCGGTCTGTAGTTCCCAGGCTTCTCCTGACAGGCTTCCGTAAACAAAGGCACAACATTAACCAGGCTCCAGTCCTTGGCACCTCACCTGTGGTTATAGATGATACAAATATTTCTTCAAGGGGCCCCGCAATTTCTTCCCTAACTTCCCACAACATCCTGGGATACACTTGATCAGCTCCCAGAGACTTATCCACCTTTATGTTTTCTAAGACCTTCAGCACTTCCTCTTCTGTAATGTGAACTGTTTTCAAAACATCAATACTTACTCCCCCGAGTTCTCCAGCGTCCATTTGTTCCTTCATCTACTTTTCTGTATCTTCAACTGGATCAATTTTTCCTTGTTGCTTAACCTCTATGTTACTTAAAGTTTCCCCTTGGCAGGACCTTTCCTATGTTGTTGAGGTGATGAAGGCGCTGTTAACTTGCAGTACTTTCTAAAAGAGACCAACTGGTGTTATAAAAAAGTGAGCCACTCCCGCTGGCCATTCATTGCACCTGTGATTCTGTTTGGAGCCAAATCCTTTACAATCCAATGTGGTCAACAACGTTGACGTCTGTTTTTTGATGCTTTGGAGGGCTTTCGGTAAGGTGATGATGCCATTTTGGGACCTAGCTGACCACGGCAAAATAATCCCCAAGGATTCCTCACAGCAATAATCAACTTTATGCCCTAGCTTCTGAACACAGACAGAACTAGGCTGTCTGTTACAAAATTAAATCCTCCTTGGATTGAAGAATATGATAACTTCTCACCTAGCTACTACGTAGTCTCTAACCAAAGTTCTGTACACACACCATCCTTTAGACAACAAATTTAAAAATGCTCCTACTGACTGCTATTAGCATTGATTTAATATCACTGAATAAACCTCTTTTGGACCTAAATTACATATCGAATGCTTTAATCAACATGCCATACTCCATTGCATTTTCTTCCATGTTTTGTCTTACTAGGATATCATCAGTTCTTGGACTTACAGCATGTAAAAACAGGCTGACCTGATGGTGCTGCACCTATGTGGAGATGCGTCATGCCATTCTATTTCTCTGACTGCCACTGCCAGAGCGTTTAATTGATCAGACTTCAATGTGAGTCTTCGGCATTATTAGGTGGTTGAGGTAATGATGAGACCTGTACTGGAATTACCATCTCTATGGGCTGTTACCAATTAACAACCCCTGTTCTACCACCAACCCCGATTATTTCTCCCTGCCTCTGAGTAGCAGATTCCTGTGTCACATCTGCCCTATTAATGGGAGTGGCTCACACCTATTTTGATCCAGAGTGACACCTCGCTGATACCCTAGAGCAAATGCAAACACTTGAAAATGTAGAGGGAATATCAGACACCAGAGCTGCACCGTAATAAGTGAAAGATTTCAAATTATTCTATATTTGCAGCAGCCCCTTACCATCTGATCCCTTTGTAAAGGATAGCATTCACTCCTACCTTGAACTAGACAATGAAGTACACAAGTCTATTATTATTCCTTTATCCCTTTCAAAAAGCCTTGCTGTGTAATTCAATTCCACTTGAGCGTTTATTCTTCACCATGTGCCATATGTTACATTACTCGTCAATTATTAGCACATTCTGTATTAAAATTAATCTCCAGTTCCTTTTGCCCAATTATAACCTGATCTCCATTCCTCTGCACATTGCTGTCAAAATTGGTTGCTGTGATTGCTCACTACATCTAAGTGTTATCTGGGCAGGTGATATATGTACTTGTTGTAAATATAAATGAACATTATTGCTAGACTGTATGAATGAATGGAGGGGAGGGACAGCTGAATGGGAGATCTTAGACAGACCCCTGTTACCTGGGACTGACAATCAAGGACCTCCTGACCCTTGAACTCATGGTCGGGATGTGGGTACAGTCAGTTTGGCTGCTCATCTGTTTTTACAGAGAATTAAAATGATTTACAATGAAGGCCACTCCAACCAAGCAGTTTATTCTGGCTGACCTTCCTCCCATCTTTCTACATCTAAGTCTATCAACCTAACAGGAATTTCCCCACCCTCTCTAATTTATCCTTAAAATGTATTTACACAAGTTATCTTAACCAATCCCTGCAGTGTTGAGTTCCACATTCTCACCGCAATCTGGGTAAAGAAGTTTATTCTGAATTCCCCTAGCTGGAAGAAGGTTCAGAAAAGATTTACCAGGTTGTTGCTGGGAATGGAGGGTTCGAGTTATAAGGAGAGGCTAGAAAGACTGGGACTTTTCTCACTGGAGTGTAGGAGGTTGAGGGGTGACCTTGCAGAGATTTGTAAAATCATGAGGGCTATAGATGAGGCTAATGGCATGGCAGATGTCTTTTCCCTAGGATGGGGGATTTCAAGATGAAGGGGCATATTTTTAAGGTGAAAGGAGAAAGATTTAAAAAAGACATGACAGCAACACTTTTTAAACTGAGAGTGGTTCATGTGTGGAATAAACTGCCAGAAGAAGTGTGGATGTGGGTACAGTTACGACATTTAAAAGACATTTGGATAAAGACCTGAATAAGAAATGTTTGGAGGGATATTGGCCAAGTGCAGGATGATGGGACTAGTTTAGTTTGAGATTATGGTCATCTTGAACTGGTTGGACCAAAGGGTCTGTTTCAGTGCTGTTTGACTCTATGACTTCTAAAATTCATTCATGTGATGTGGGCATCACTGGCCAGGCCAGAATTTATTGCCCATCCCAAGTTGTCCTTGAGATGGTGGTGGGGAGCTGCTTTCTTGAACTGCTGCAGTCCATGTGCTTGATAGATCCACAATGACTTTCAAGAGGGAATTTCAGGATTTAAAGGAACAGCAATATATTTCCAAGTCAAGATAGCAAGTAGCTTGGAGGGGAACTTGCAGTGACTTGTGTTCCCATGCATTTGCTCCCTTTGACCTTCTAGATGGAAATTGTCAGGGGTTTGGATGGTGTTTTCTAAGGGGTATATGCGTATTGATGCAGTCCATCCTGAAGATAATACACACTGCTGCTACTGAGCATTTGTGAATGTTGAATGTGGCAGATGTGGTGCCAATCAGGCAGGCTGCATTACCCTGGATGGTGTCAAGCTTCCTGAGTGTTGTTGGAGCTGCACCCATCCAGGCAAGTGGGGAATATTCCATCCACACCTGACTTGTTCTTCATAGATGGTGGGACAGGCTGTGGGGAGACAGAAGGGGTTTACACGCCATCAAGTTCTTTTATGTGTGCGTGTGTGCCTTGAGAAAATGTTGAGGGAACTGAATTGTTTCTCACTGGCCTACTTGACAAGATGGTTAAAAGTGAGTCATTTTATTGTGGGACTGCAGTCACATACAAGCAATGTATTTTTAAAAATGCTGATACAAGATGAGAAGAATCAATCATTCAGTGACAAAATGTCATTTTCTTATGTATATCGTATTTTCTTGGCCTAAATGTAGCAAAGTCATTTAGTTCACTTCTAAGACATACAATAAAAATCCTTCTTCCACCTTTGAGGAACCAAATCCTCTAAAATCAAACTAAAAATGCACCATACCACGCACCAACGCACCATACCACGCACCAACGCACCATACCACGCACCAACGCGCCATACCACGCACCAACGTGCCATACCACGCACCAATGCACCATACCACACACCAACGCACCATACCACGCACCAACGCGCCATACCACGCACCAATGCACCATACCACACACCAACGCACCATACCACACACCAACGCACCATACCACGCACCAACGCGCCATACCACGCACCAATGCACCATACCACACACCAATGCACCATAATTCATTTCCGATGAAGGATCACTGGACCCAAAACATTAACTCTGTTTCTCTCTCCACAGATGCTGTCAGACCTGCTGGGTTTCTCCAGCAATTTCTGTTATTACTCTGTAATTTGTTACTCCATGTTGAAGAGAGGATCTGTCACCGACTTGGTTATCTGGGATCTTTTCTGTTCAGTTATGCATTAGGGGAAAATAATTTTCCTAAACTATTCCACCGCTTCTCCTCATTCCTTAAAATCTACCCCCCGGCCAAACTTCTGGTTTTCCTTCTCAATACCACCTCATGTGGCAAATTGTTGTTCGATAACATTGCCGTGAGTTGCTCTGGGTTGTTCTGCTACTTTCAGAGTGCTTTATAAATGAAGATTGTTACTGCAATGGAGGACACAGCCTGTGGATCCTGATCCTACACCTCAAACTCAAGTTTGCATGAAAAATTATAACTGTTCATTGTAAAGATCCAAGGCTGTTTGTGTATCTCTGCCCAGAGCAGAACAAAAGGCAGTTAGCCCTCATGCCAACCCCTGCCAAAAGTGGCCGGATCAGGGGTGCACTGGGCTTTCTGAGGCCAGGCATCAGGCACGTACGTCACCAATCCATCTGCCATTCAGTAACACAGGCAATTACTCAGCTTTGCCCCATTCAGACTTGCAGCTCTGCACAGGAATTTTCAACATGAAACCAACTGTCAGCCTGCAGTCTGGTTGGGCACATGAATAGAAAATGATTAAACAGCAGAGATTTCGGACTTCCAAAGGCCAGCGTGGGTGGCATTAATTGGAAAACACTTACATCGCTTCCCATCCAAACAAGTCTTCTGAGCAATTTACTCTTCATTCAATTTTAATTCACCCTGTGCTCCATTGCCCTTCCCTCCAAACCTCGGCCAAAAATACAGCAGATGGGCTCTCATGGTGCAACGGTAGTGCCCCTGCCTCTGACCTGTGGAGATCTGAGTTCAAATCCTAAATAAAACACTGAAAGAACTGCGGATGCTGTAAATCAGGGACAAAAGCAAAGTTACTGGAAAAGCTCAGCAGGTCTGGCAGCATCTGCGAAGGGAAAAACAGAGTTAACGTTTCGGGTCTGGTGACCCTTCCTCAGAACCGGACCCAAAACGTTAACTCTGTTTTTTCCTTCACAGAGGCTTTTCCAGCAACTTTGTTTTTGCTCCTGAGTTCAAATCCTTCCTGCTCCACATAATATCTCTGAACATGTTGATTAGAAAATATCCTCAGAGAACTTATTTTGTGCCCATTTGACCTGGAGCCACAAAAAGAGATAGAACAGAAGATGGAAAATCAAATGCTTGGCTGAAGATGTTGCTTTTAAAGAGCATCTGAACTACAGCAGAAAGGTAGAGAGTTGGAGACGTTTAGGGAGGGAAGTCCAGTGCTCAGGATGGGCAGTGAAGGCACAAACACCAAGGATGAAGCAAGGAAAATCTAGGACTTTCAAGAAGCCAGAATTGGAGGAACACTGAGCTGTGACAGAGACAGGGAGGTGTGAGAACATAAGAGATTTCAAAACAAAGATGATAATTTTAAAATGGAAGCATTGCCATAGGTCAAAGCCAACAAGTGTGATGGGCGCACAGGACATGGTGCAAGCCAGGACAAGGGCAGCAGAGTTCTGGATACACTCATGTTCCTAGAGAGTAGTGGTTGAGGATTCAGGTGAGAGAACATCAGAATAGTTGGGTCTCAGAGTAGCAAAGGCATGGATAAAGGTTTCAGGAGATGAGTTGAAGTAGAGTTGGAGATGGGTAACATTATCGTGATGGATGCTTGTGATTTTATGTTGTGTACACGTCCTTAGAACTAACAACTCCACCTGCTCATGACAAGACCTGGTGTGAAGAGTCTTTTAACATGGGAGGCTGTAATATTGCAGGTACCCCACTCCTGTTGCTGACCAGCAAACTCTCATGGTCTCACTTTGGGAAGGATTTACAAGTTGATAATGAACTGGCCTGGTGTAGTTACAGCACTCCTTTCATGGCCAGGGGTGGGATCTGAACTTGCAGCTTCTGCCCCAGAGGTAATAATATTATCACTGCTCCACAGGAACTCCTCCGTGACGTTGGAAATGGACACGGTGATATTTGGTTGGAAGTTGAGCTCCAAAGCTGAGTATCTCACCATTCCAGCCACAGTCTCTGCTCCCCCAACCACCCACCCAACCCCCAGGCCAACTCTCCAGCTGTTGGGAATCACTGCAGGCATGTGCAGTGCAACAGTCAAGAGGCAAAAGGGGCACTGGGGCTGTATATAAATGGTAGCTATGTCAATCCATCAACCGTTGAAGTTTCCCAAGATATTAAAAAAAAGCCATCAAGCCTATGCTGTTTTTCAACATGACCATGGCCGATCCTCCAACTCAGTGCCCTGTTTCTGCTTTCACCCCTTTAGCACTAAAAACTATATTTATTCATTCAATCACAGAATGTGGGCATCACTGGCTAAACCAGCATTTATTGCCCATCCCTAATTGCCCAGAGGACAGTTAAGATTGCTGTGAGTTTGGAGTCACATGTAGGCCAGATTAGGTAAGGATGGCAGTTTCCTTCCCTCAAGGGCATTAGTGAACTGGATGGGTTTTTCCAACAATTGATAGTGGATTCATGGTCATCATTAGACTCTTAACTGGAGATTTTTATTGAATGCAAATTCCACCATTTGCTATGGCAGGAGTCGAACCTGGTTTCCCAGGATATTACTTTGGTCTTGGGATTAACAGTCCAGTGATAATACCACAGGAACCTTGCCTCCTCTGTATCTAACACTTTCTTGAAAACGTTTTTGGCTTCAACCGTTTTCTGTATCAGAGAATTCCACAGGCTTACCACTCTACTGGTGAAGAAATTTCTCCCCATTTCATTCCTAAATGGGTTAACCCATATCTTTAAACTGTGACCCTTGGTTCCGGTCTCCCTGGCCATTGGGAACATCCTTCCCTAGTTTACCTTGTCTGGCTAGTCGTGTTAGAATGTTCAAGATTTCTGGAGTGTTGGGATAAAGGCAGGCAGGTTGTGCTGTTTCAAAAATAAAGTAGAAAGTGCTGGAGAAACTCAGCAGGTCTGGTAGCATCTGTGGAGAGAAATCAAAGTTAGTGATCTTTCTCCAGAACTGAAGTTGTGCTGTTTCAGAAGAGTCCAAGGGGTTTCCTCTACTAAGGTGCTGTTTCATGTTGAACACCCTGATGATAAGATATTGTACCTGCTATTTGACCTATTTCTTTGAAAGGGTGTTAATTGTGTTAAATGTCACACAAAAGAATTTTATGTCAGGACATCAAAACAGAGAGATGCCAGCAGCCAAATTACACCCACCCATCTCCCTCCCCTCCCCCACTTGAGATAATCAAAAACAAGGATAAACAGAAAGACAAAGAGATACTATGTGCAGATGATTCATTCACATTTGAAAATGATGCTGTTGAGTGAGGATTGTGACAGAGACAGAACATTAAAATACTGACACGCTCACCCTCCCGTCAGTGCCAAACACCTGCACCAAAAGGGTTTCGTTCACCAACCATGACAAAAACGCGCCACTAAGACGCTTCTAATTCGCAGCACTGAAGGTGGAGAGAAATTTTGAACAGGCTGCGAGGGGTACCAGTCACTGCAGGATGATGGGAGGCAGCACAGAATGGCACAGGATGGTAGAGAATTGGGGGAAGCGGGGTGGAGTGGAGTGGGGGAAGCACCACACACAAGGACGCTTCGTAATCATCCCTGGCTAAAATTTAGCACTCAATATGACAACTGCCTATTATTTCTCTTAAACTGCCAAAATAGTCCTTTTTTGTCCCCACACGCGCGCACACACACATTGCAGTTATGATGATGCAGCTGTGGTGGGGGAGGGAGAGACTAGTCAGAGTAGGAGTTTTCTTACAGGCAATTCATTCATTTTTTTAGGCAGAGAACATTCCTATGAATAAGGTGTGTGGGCTTCATTTTAAAACACAACACGGATTCGCTATCCCAGCAAAATCAAATGGTAACTTTCTCAACACTCTGGCCTGAAACTCAATTTACATTATTTCATGTTGCTTTTATTGATAATTAAAAACATTCTAATTCGGCAGGCACAGCGTAAAAGTCCTGTAACATTTTTGGTTCATGGCTTGAATTCTAAAGGTCACGTTATTTCTCCTCATCACTCTATTGTAGAATCATGGAATCGTAGAAACCCTACGGCACAGAAAGAGGTTATTTGGCCCATCGAGTCAGCACTGACCCTCTGAATAGCATCCCACCCAGACCTAGGCCCCAACTCTGTGACCCTGCATTTCCCATGTTTAACCCACCTACCCTGTACATCCTTGGACACAATGGACAATTTAGCATGGCCTTTCCACATCTTTGGCCTATGGGAGGAAACCAGATCACCCAGAGAAAACTCATGCAAACACAGGGAGAATGTGCAAACACCAAACAGTCACCTGAGGCTGTTCTACTCTTTTGGTTTTTCGGGCCTGTCACTTTCTTCTTATATTTCCTTGTGTCTATGCGTCTGTTCTCCTTTCTTGCTCACTTTGTCCGCCATTCTAGATAATTGCTTCTATCTTGGTGTCTCTCGTTTCTCATCTCTCTGTGGTGTTCCCTTTTTCTCTTTCTCTGTATTTCTCTCTCACACTCTTTTTCTGTCTGTCACTATCATACCTCCGTCATTCCTGTCACACTTTCATTCTCAAGTTCAACATCCAAATGCTGACAATTTGACCTCTGAGTGAAAAATTACAATCCAAACCTTTGAAAATACCATGGAACAGCATAGGTAGAAATTCACACTTATTCAGATGCTTGCCCAATTAACTTGCTCAGAGTTGTTATTACACAACACTGGAACAGGCAGGACTTGAACCTGGGCCTCCTAGCTTTCTGGCAATAATAATTTCACAATATAGAAGCAGCTGTGGGCCATTCAGCCCCTCAAGCCTGGTCTACCATTCAATTAGATCACAGGTGATTTCCATCTTAATTCCATTTTCCCACCTTGGTTCTTGAATCTAAATGCACCTTGGCCTAAAAATAACTATTCATTTCAGTTTTAAAATGTTCAGTTGACCCCCCAGGACTCTACAGCTCTATGAGGCAGGAAACTGCAGACTTCCATCACTTTTATGCAAGAATTGCTTGCTGACATCCCCCGGAATGACGTGACTCTGATCTTCAGAGCAGATATGTTTTAAATTAATCTGAACAGAGATGTTATGACAAACCTCTGGAGCAAGTGGGACTAGAACTTGGACCTCCTGGCTCAGAGGCAGGGACACTATCATACTTTGTTCTGAAATCATCCCAAAGCAGGAAATAGTTTCACCCTATCAAATCATGGAATCATCTCAAACACTCTTTGTCATCAATCCTTGAGGGAACACAGAACAGTTCATGCAGCCCAATTGAACCCTTTAACCTAATATTTTCCTCCTGAAGGTGTACAGCAGCAAGAAAATGACAGCACAGTAACATTGGTCTGGAAATCTTAGATGAAAACAGAAAATGCTGGACATAGCAAGTCAAGCTTCAATCAAGAGATCGAGTAACAAATAAGAATCATTTTTCCAGATGATGTAGTAAATGGAAGGTATTGATTTTTCTTTCTTTATTCATTTATGAGATGAGGGCATCGCTGGCTAGGCCAGTATTTATTGCCCATCCTTAATTGCCCCAAGGGCAGTTATGAGTCAACCATATTGTTGGTTGACAATAAACGAGATTGGTAAAAGAATGAGAGACAACATGTTTGATAGCCTTTTTTGAATGCAGCAAGTTGTAAGGATCTGGAATATTGCCTCAGAGGGCAGGATGGAAGCAGATTCAACCGTAACTTTCTAAAGGAAATTAGACAAATACTTGTAAAGGAAAATGTCTATACTGAAAAGGCACATAAATAGGACAAATTGAATAACTATTCTGAAAATCCAGCATAGGTATGGGAGGCCAAATGGCCTGCTTCAAAGTTGTATTGTCCGATGATTCTATTTGGTTTGGATCTGTTGGTGTTAAGTCACCGCAGGCTAACTCTCTCTCCAGATCGACATTTCCAGTGTCTATAATTTTCTTTTAATCAGTATTTTGTTGATGAAATGGTCGATTGATATGGGTTGAATGAATAGGAGAATGTAAAAACTGGAACAGGGAGTGTCATGAAAACACTGCTGCACTGTGTCAAAGAGACAGAGCAGGAAGGTTTAAAAATGAACAATCTCTGCCTTGGTCCCATAATGCTGTGCAGTGCAATAATTGTACAAATAGTGCAGGGTCTGCATCTGCTGATCACAAATTGAATTCCTTGGGCCCTGGAGAAAGGGCCTAGTTGCTGGTTGCCATGGTTTTGCAAATTAAAAATGCCAATGCAGTGACCTCACACCTCCTCCATCATCCCTGGCCCCCACCCCCTCCATTTCGGTTTAACTCCTGAGGAAGAACACTGGAATCTGTTTGAAATTTGCCCATTCATAAAAATAAACATACCTCTTTTCCTTTATATAATTAGTGTTTGTTAGCAGGTTGTGTTTATGTTATGGATTAGTTCAAATCCCATGATGGGCATTTTAACAGTCGGAAATCAATTCAAGAAGAACTGGAAATAAAAGTATTGTATGATTTCAAAATGTGCCCATGAAGATGTCAACTTCTGGCTGAGTAATGGATTCCAAGGGAGAAACATGACTGTGACCCTCACAGGGGCTTAGAGGCAAAGGGGCATTTCAATACTGCCCCTCAGCCAATGTCTATGTGCGCGCGCGCACACACACACACACACACACACACACACACACAGACACACACACACGTGCGCACGCATGCAGAGCAAGTATACAACTTTTAACACAGGCTACTAGTCAGCAATCAATAATGCAAAAGGAACACAAGAAGTAAGTCCCTATTGGGTCATATTCAATAAACCATGGGTCTTCTTCAAACTCAACACAATTTCTACCCCCTCCCTACCCACCCATATCTTGTGATTTCCTTCATCCCCCAAATCCATCCATCTCAGCTTTGAACAAAGTCAACGGCTGAGTATCCACAACTCAGATGAATTCTAAAGGTTCACAATCCTTCGATTGAAGGAACTTCTCCTCATCTCAATCCTAAACGAGCAATCTATCCTGTGACTGTGATCCCCATGTACCAGGCATCATATCCCATGGAACAAACCTCCCAGTGCCTGTTCTGTTATGTCACACAATCAAAATGTCAGTGAACCTTTAAGAAAAATACTCATGATATCATCACTACATCTGAAGATATAAAGATCTCATACTCCACCTCACCTCAGATCACTTGAAGCATGGCTCTTTACTGGAAGCATGCCCCTCTGTTGTAACTTAATAGAGTTATATTAGCCCAGATACTTATGTGCCTGAAGAATGTCATGTTAATACATAATAGTTTGTTGCAATACATGTCTGTTGGATTCTTAAATACCCCAATGGATACAAGATTAGAGAGATAAATGCATGGCTCATTGAGGTATGGGAGAAATGGGTTCTGGTTCATGGTGTCAGAGATAAAAGGTACTGCAGATGCTGGAGAATCCGAGATAACAAGCATGGGGCTGGATGAACAC
>JAHRHZ010000028.1:31432932-31434886 GCA_024137785.1 Ginglymostoma cirratum | reverse complement strand
CCCCCTACCTACACTCACCTTTACTGGCTCCATCCCCGCCTCTTCTACTTGTCTGTCTCCTCTCCACCTATCCTCTCCTCTATCCATCCTCTATCCGCCTCCCCTTCTCTCCCTACTTATTTCAGAACCCTCTTCCCCTCCCCCATTTCTGATGAAGGGTTTAGGCCCGAAACGTCAAGTTTTCCTGCTCCTATGATGCTGCTTGACCTGCTGTGTTCATCCAGCCCCATGCTTGTTATCTCGGATTCTCCAGCATCTGCAGTACCTTTTATCTCTGCTGCACTTAACCAATTGAGTTATTCTGGGGGACCAAGACTCAAACATCCCAGCTCGTGAATGGGACACAGCTCTGTAATGTCCCCAACTCCAATGCAATTGCCCCCAACAATCCCTCAGCCCCATTCCTCCGCACAGCCGAAGAGGCAAAGCAATTCCTTCTGGAAGGCCGTAGGACCTCACATAGTCTCCATGGTGTCACGGCTGTTGTTGGTTTGATGACATAAGGAACAGCTGGCAGCCTGCATTGGATTTTGCGTCAGGTTGGGGAGGGGGTGGAGGCGTTTGCGGGCAATTTAACAAGCAGCAACCCATCTGCATCCCGTGTACATTAGCAGCTGCTTCAGGATCGATAGCCATCTACAGAGAAAATTAGCTGACTCCACAGTGCGGTTACCACAGATCACAGAAGCTGGAGAGGGGAAAGTTTAATCACACACAAGATTGAAATGACAATAAGTAGTCTTAGCACATGTATGCAAATAGTCACAATCCAGCTGGTGTCACATGCCATTTGTTCTGGAACTAATTATTAGCACCGTGGGCTGGAAGATTTCTGACTGCTGCACTGTCAGTCACTAGTAGAGTCGCCAACCCTCTCAGGTAGGACCTGGAGTCTCCAGAAATGAAAGGTTTTACTTCTATCAACACCAGTCAAGATGATATTCACATCAGAATTTAAAACTGTTCATTTTCCTCGGACTCAGTGGAGAAAGGAGTAGAAATGGGAGGACATAGCTGCTCGACTGGACAGGATGCAGGAAATCAGAGGATGAACTGACTAGACCCCAAACACTGGCCAAAAGCCATCCATTGCTGTCATTTCCGAACTTGGGTTTCCTCTAGTTTCTCCCATCATTTGGAGCACCATGTGGGAAAATGCAAAGTTGTTCATTTTGGAAGGGAGGCCAAAAGGACAGAATATTATTTAAATGGAGAAAAACTGCAACACAAAGTGACTTGGGGAGACTTGTGCATGAAACACAGAAAGCTAGCACACAGGTGCAGCATGTAATCAGGAAGGCTAACTGAATGTTGGCCCTTATTTCAAAGGAGTTGGAGTGTAGGAGTGAGGAAATCTGGGGAAGTCTTACTGCAAATGTACAAGATGTTGGTGATCCCACATCTGGATTACTGTGAACAGTTTTGGTCCCCTTATTTAAAAAGTTATATTATTTCATTGCAGGCAGACCAGGGAAGGTTCAGGATAATCCCGAGCATAGAGGGATTATTTAAATGAGCAAAGGCTAAACAGATTGGGACTCTACTCACTGGAATTTAGAAAACGGAGAGGTAATCTCATTGAAACATGTAAGATTCTTAAGAGGCTTGACAGGGTAAATGCTGAGAGGATATTTCCCCTCTTGGGAGAGCCTAAGACCAGAGGGCATTGTTTCAGTGTTAAAGGATGCCAATTTAAATCTGAAATGAGGAAGAATTTCTTCTCTCAGAGGGTTGAGAGTTTTTGAAACTCCTTGCCACAGAGAGCTGTGGGGTCAGAGTCATTATGTATATTGAAAGTTGAGATAGATGCTTAATCAGTCAGGGAATCCAGGGTTATGAGGAAAGTGTCGGAAAAGGAGGGTTGGATCAGCCACAATCCTATTGAATGGTGGAACAGGATCGAGGGGCTGAATGGCTGACTCTTGTTCCTATTGTTATTGCTTTTATGGTCTAA
>JAHRHZ010000028.1:31417932-31427932 GCA_024137785.1 Ginglymostoma cirratum | reverse complement strand
TGACCTGAGTTTACCGACAACCATAGATCTGGCCCTGGTGGCAATCTGCTGTTGTATGTGCAATCTCTACCACTGTTCATCATATTCATAACATTATTGAGTTGTAGAGTCATACAAACACATAAACAGACTCTTCGGTCTAACCAGTCCATGTCAAACATAATCCAAAACTAAACTATTCCCACCTACCTGCTCCTAACCCATATCCCTCCAAACCTTTCTTTTAAATGTTGTAACTGTGCCTACTTCCACCAGTCTGTCGGGAAATTCATTCCACATGCGAACCACCCTTTGTGTAAAAGATTTGCCCCACGTGTCTTTTTATAAATCTCTCTGCTTTCACTTTAAAAATGTGTCCCCAGTCTTAAAATCCCTCATCCTAGGGAAAAGACACCCACCATTAACCCAATCTATATTCCTCATGATTTTCTAAACTTCTGTAAGGTCACTTTTCAACCTCTTATAATCCAGTGAAAAAAGTCTCTGTCTTTCTTGATAACTCAAATCTTCCATTCCCAGAAACATCCTGGTAAGTCTCTTCTGAACCATTTTTAGTTTAATAATATCCTTCCTATAACTGGGTGACCAGAACTGGGCACAGTGCTCTAGGAGAGGCCTCACTCATAATTCAACATAAGGTAGATTTAGCTGCCATCCTCTTTCCTGCTAAGGGTCTACAGAGCCTGCTTGGTGTGGAGTGCTTGAGGAACACCACTTGCTAGTCTAATGTGAAGAGACTCTTATCTTAAGCAAGATGTAGTTAATTACAGGACAGCAACATTGTACAAGTTATGCTAACATGCGGGTAACTCAAGGTGAAGGCGACACAAAGGGAAAACTGATGGGACAAGTTGTAATTTTTCAAGCTCCAGCTGCTCCAGAAGGCAGAGGGATGAAAGCACCCTACCCCACAGTACTACTTCATTCACCTCCAGGTGAAGTTACATTCAATGCCAAATACCCTTCATTCAATCAAGTCTTGCACTAAAGGGATTTCATTAAACTGGTGCCTTTCACAACTTCAGGATGGCCCCGATCTCTTTACAGCTAGAAACTGCTGTCATTGTTGTCATATACGAAATGTGACAGCCTAAAAAATATACAGCAAGACCTCATAAATAGTAGTGACCAGTTAACCTGTTCTTCTTGAAGGAAAAAAGTGATGTTGGAGAGGCTGAGAATTGACCAGGATCACCGGGAAACTCCCGTGCCCTTCTTCAAAGGAGTGTCATAGGACCTTTTGAATGTTACGCTCTAAAAGTTCTAAAAAACATTTAAGAGTTTTTAAACAGAATTCAAGTCTGCACCTTTACATGAGAATTCTATTTCAGTTAGTCACGCTTCATAAAATTCACACCCCACTGGCTACTCACACCCCCTATTTAAATGAATAATTGAAACCCAATTAACTCTCCATTAATATATCCATCATCTATTGCTTCATTCCATGAGGTCCCAGGTATTACTACTGATCACATTAGATGATAACATTGGGTCTGGCTAAGAGGCGGTGGGCAGGTGTTCCTGGTTTAATGCCTCATCTGAGTGATGACACCCAGTATTCAGTTCTGAGGCAGGGTCACCGGCCTGAAACATTAACTCGGTTTTCTCCTTCACAGATGCTGCCAGACCTGCTGAGCTTCTCCAGCAACTTTGTTTTTGTTCCAGATTTACAGCATCCATAGTTCTTTCGGTTTTTACCCAGTATCAGTGTTTGATTTTGGAGGGGATTATCACCTTAAATGTCAAACTCACAAACTGCAGTGTTGGTCCAGCCTGGTATGATCCTGTCTTGTCCTGACGTGTGTAGAAGGTTATTATCTAGCAGAGATAGAGCAGGAGCGAAGTGCGAAAATACTTGAGTCAAATGAAGCACTGGTATAATTCTGGTGACCAATATTAATGCTGTAAATTCTATGCAAATAAATGTATTTCCCATACCCTCAGATCTCCAGGAACATGTAAAATGCGCACTCTGAGAGAAACTGCTGCCAGCATACACAATGATAAACAATGCCAAATAAATCCCTCCGAGCTCCTCATTTCATAACTCCGTTCATTAACCTGACCTCCTCCTGAAAATGTCTGATCCTGAAATTGCCATTCTGGCATTTACTGAACAAACTGGAACCTCATGCCTGATCACTGCAAACAGACCCTGACAAAAGTGAGGACCAAATCCATCCTGACAAGTAGTGGATTCAGAACCCAATTAAAGCGCAACCAGAAGCTGATTAATCTATTGGCTCTGCAGACCCATTTTACAGGCAGATAATCCCAATGGACAGCAGCTGAGAGTTCAAAAATTATTAATATTACTTCAACACCTGTAAAAGATGACTCCTGTCTAAGTAGCAATGTATGTCTCAATATTCTATCTCTTTTTCTCCTTTTCTTTCCTTTTCTCTCTCACCCTTCCTTCCCGCTCCCTCTCCCACTTCAATCTTCCTGACCCCTTTCACACTGACTCTCTCTCCCTTAAGAGTCACGCAGTCATACCGCTGCACAGCACAAAAACAGACTCCTTGGTCCAACTTGTCCATGCTGACCCAATACCCTTAAATTAATCTATTCTCATTTGCCAGCATTTGGTCCATATCCCTCTGAACACTTCCTATTCATGTGCCCATCCAGATAGCTTTTAAATGTTATAATTGTACGCTCCTCCACCACTTCCTCTGGCTGCTCATTCCATACACACACCACCCTCTGCGTGAAAAAGTTGCCCCTTAGGTCCCTTTTGAATCTTTCCCTCTCACCTTAAACCTATTCCCTTTGGTTCTGGACTCCCCCAGGATAAGTCCTTGCCTATTAACCCTATCTGTGCCCCTTATGATTTTATAAACCTCTATAAGGTCACCCCTCAGCCTCCGGTGCTCCAGGGAGAAAAGCCCCAGCCTACTCAGCATCTCCCTACAGCTCAAACCCTCCAGTTCCAGTGACATCCTTATAAATCTTTTCTGCATCCCTTCAAGTTTCACAACATCTTTCCTACAACAGGGAGACATGAATTGAATGCAGTACTATAAACGTGGCCTAACTAATGTCCTGTACAGCCACAACATGACCTCTCACCTCCTACACTCGATGACCAATGAAGGCAAGCATGCCAAAAGCCTTCTTCACCACTCTGTCTACTTTCAACTCCACTTACACCTGCACCCCCTAGGTCCCTTTGTTTGGCAACACTCCCAGGGCCCTATCATTAACTGTGTAAGTCCTGCCCTGATTTTCCTTACCAAAACGCAACACCTCAGAATTATCTAAATTAAACTCCATCCATCACTCATCAGCCTATGGGTGTATCGGGTCAAGGTCCCAGTGTTCTCCGAGTTAACCTTCTTCGTTGCCCACTACGCCATCAATTTTGGTGCCATCTGCAAACTACCTAACCATACGTTCAAATCATTTATATAAATGCTGAAAAGCAGGGGAGGCGATGGTCTTGTGATACTATCGCTGGACTGTTAATCCAGAGACCCAGATAACGTTCTGGGGACCTGGGTTTGAATCCTGCCATTGCGGATGGTGGAATTTGAATTCAATAAATATCTGGTATTAAGAATCTAATGATGACCATGCATCCATTGTCGATTGTCGGAAAAACCCATCGGGTTCACTAATGTCCTTTAGGGAAGGAAATTACCATCCTCACCTGGTCTGGCCTACATGTGATTCCAGACCCACAGCATAGTGGTTGACTCTGAACTGCCCTCTGGGCAATTGGGGATGGGCAATAAATGCTGCCTAGTTAGCAACACCCTCAAAAAAAACACAACACTAATCCTTACGGCCCACCACTGGTCACAGGCCTCTAGTCCAAAAAACAACCTTTTTTTGCAATACACAGGATCCCGGAAGTGTTGGTCACAGATAAGAGGCCATCGTTTACCCACAGGGAATTTGAGTATTTCATAAAGTTGAACAGGATTCAGCACATATGACAGCTCCATACCATCCATCATCCAATGACCTGGCAGAAAGAGCATGCAAAACTTTGAAGGCGAGCTTGAAGAGACAGCCTCTAGCTTTGCTAGATACCAAACTATCCCGGTTCCTATTTGATTATAGGACCACCCCTCATGCAACTACAGGGATAGCTCCAGCAGAGTTGCTGATGGGGAGATGACTCCCCACCAGGTGAAATCTGATGTTCCTAGACCTGGTGGGGACTGTGAAACAGCATTAGGAATGCCAGGACTGGACGCCAGGCTCTGCAAAGTAAGAGAGGCAGTTTACAACAGATGGCAAAGTTTGGTGTAGGAATTACAGAAATGGCCTTGCATGGGTGAGAGGCTTGGTTGATGCAAGGTCAGGACCAGTGACATAGGAGCGACGGTCCTGAACAAGCACATGGATGATACGACAGCCGTGAACTCGCAAATGGTGCTGGAGCAAAATGTGCCCCATCCCTCAGAACAGTTGGAAAGGCTGCGGAACCCATGGGGATCTCCCTCTCTGACAAGCGTTGAACTCCTCAGAATCTGAGATGGACACGGAGGATCTCGCTATGTCAACATCTTTGCCACCAGAAAGAAAGAGTGAATTTTTTTCCAAGACACACTGGGCGCTGCTTGCTTGCGCCGCTGAGTTGGAGGAAGCTGATCCGGTGCTAAATTGGCCCCGGAGGTGTTATAAGAGAAAGGACCTGCCGATGTCCATGGACTCAGAGGGGGATAGATTTAGAGACTGTAATGAGGGCAGGCAGGTGGACCTCATAGCATATGAGTTCACTGATTGACATTGTTAATCTGGTCCAATCAGAGAGCCCTGGCTGACAGATAAAAAGAGGAATGTCAGGTGTTCTGATACTCTGAGAGCTGGCTCTAAGGGAGGTGGATCAGTGTCAAGGACTTTCTACTTGTAAATAAATGGTGATGGGATACTGGCCTTTGTGGAGTTATTTCAGCCCTTGCATAAGCTGGGCTGCAGTTTACGTACAATGTACAGCTCCACCCCACCCAAGACCAAATCCTGCTTCCCAAACTGAACCATTATTGAATCAATCATGAGGCAAAGCCCATTCATTTCTTTCCATTCATACTTGAGATGTTGCTGGCTGGGCCAACATTTATTGCCAGTCCCTGGTTTCCCTTAGGAATGTATTTGACAGCAGCTTTCTTGAACCACTGCAGTGCCACAGTGTTGTTAAGAAGGCAGTTCCAAGGTTTTGACCCAATCGCACTGAAGGAACAATGATATATTGCCAATTCAGGATGGTGAGTGGTTTGGAGCGGAACTTGCAGATTATGTTGTTTCCATGTATCTGCTATCCTTGTCCCTCTGCATGGTGACGGTCTGTGGTTTGGAAGGTGCTGTCTAAAAGACCTTGGTGTGTTGTTGCAACGCATCTTGTAGAAAGCACACACTGCTGCGACTGAGCACCGGTGGTGGAGACAGTGAATGTATGCGGATGTGGTGCCAATCAAGCGGGCTGCTTTGCCCTGGATGGTGTCAAGCTTCTTGAGTGTTGTTGGGGCTGCACCCATCCAGGCAAGTGGGGAGTAGAAACATAGAACATTACAGCGCAGTACAGGCCCTTTGGCCCTCGATGTTGTGCCAACCTGTGAAACCAATCTGAAGCCCAACTAACCTACACTATTCCCTTATCATCCATATGTTTATCCAATGACCATTTAAATGCCCCTAAAGTTGGCGAGTCTACTACTGTTGCAGGCAGGGCATTCCATGCCCTTACTACTCTCTGAGTAAAGAACCCACCTCTGACATCTGTCCTATATCTATCACCCCTCAATTTAAAGCTATGTCCCCTCGTGCTAGCCGTCACCATCCGAGGAAAAAGGTTCTCACTGTCCACCCTATCTAATCCTCTGATCATCTTGTATGTCTCTATTAAGTCACCTCTTAACCTTCTTCTCTCTAACGAAAACAGCCTCAAGTCCCTCAGCCTTTCCTCATAAGACCTTCCCTCCATACCAGGCAACATCCTGGTAAATCTCCTTTGCACCCTTTCCAATGCTTCCACATCCTTCCTATAATGCGGCGACCAGAACTGTACGCAATACTCCAAGTGCGGCCGCACCAGAGTTTTGTACAGCTGCAACATGACCTCACTGCTCCGAAACTCAATCCCTCTACCAATAAAACCTAACACACCATACGCCTTCCTAACAACCCTATCAACCTGGGTGGCAACTTTCAGAGATCCTATGCACGTGGACACCGAGATCTCTCTGCTCATCCACACTACCAAGAACCTTACCATTAGCCCAGTACTCTGTATTCCTGTTACTCCTTCCAACATGAATCACCTCATACTCTGCCGCATTAAACTCCATTTGCCACCTCTCAGCCCAGCTCTGCAACTAATCTATGTCCCTCTGTAACCTGCAACATTCTTCCGCACTATCCACAACTCCACCAACTTTGGTGTCATCCGTAAATTTACTAATCCCTCCTTCTACGCCCTCATCCAGGTCATTTATAAAAATGACAAACAGCAGTGGCCCCAAAACAGATCCTTGCGGTACACCGCTAGTAACTGAACTCCAGGATGAACATTTCCTATCAACCACTACCCTCTGTCTTCTTCCAGCTAGCCAATTTCTGATCCAAACCGCTAAATCACCCTCAATCCCATGCCTCCATATTTTCTGCAATAGCCTACTGTGGGGAACCTTATCAAATGCTTTACTGAAATCCATATACACCACATCAACCGCTTTACCCTCATCCACCAGTTTGGTCAATTCCATCCCACTCCTGACTTGAGCCTTGAAGATGATGGATAGGCTTTAGGGAGTGAGGAGGTGGCTTACTTGTTAAGGGATACCTAACCTATAACTGCTCTTGTATCCATCGTATTAATATGGCCAGTTCAGTTCAGTTTCCGGTTGACAATCCCCAGGAAGTTGATAGTGATATGTTCAGTGATGATAATGATAATTATCAAGGGTGATAGTTAGATTGTCACTTGTTGGAGATAGTCATTGCCCAGAACATGATTGGTGTAAATGTTACTTGCCACTTGTCAGCCCAAGCCTAGACACTGTCCAGGTCTGCCTGT
This sequence comes from Ginglymostoma cirratum, assembly GCA_024137785.1. NCBI lineage: Eukaryota > Metazoa > Chordata > Chondrichthyes > Orectolobiformes > Ginglymostomatidae > Ginglymostoma > Ginglymostoma cirratum. Next base: position 31,420,905 of record JAHRHZ010000028.1, on the reverse strand, counting down.
CTTTGGACATGAACTGCTTCCATACCTGAGGAGTGGTAAATAGTGTTGGCCATTGTGCAATCACTGGCGAACATCCCCACTTCTGACCTTATGATGGAGGGAAGGTCGTTGATGACGTGGCTGAAGATGGTTGGGCCGAGGACACTACCCTGAGGACCTTCTGCAGAGATGTCCTGGAGCTAAAACGACTGACCTCCAACAAACACGACCATCTTCCTTTGTGTCAGGTATGACTCCAACCAATGCAGTGTTATTCCTCTGACTCCCAGTGACTTGAGTTTTGCCAGAGCTCCAAGATGTCACACTCATTCAAATGCAGCCTTGATGTCAAGAGCTGTCACTTTCACTCCCCCTCTAAAATTCAGCTCTATTGTCCATGCTTGAACCAAGGCTGTAATAAGGACAGGAGCTGAGTGGCCCTGGCAGAACCCAAACTGGGCGTCGCTGAGCAGGTTATTGCTGAGCAGGTGCGGCTTGATAGCACTGTTGATCCTTTCCATCATTTTACTGATGATCGAGAGGAGACTGATGGGGGGTAATTGGTTGGAATTTTCAATGTTTGTGTGTTGTGAAGGCTGTCTTATATTCCGGCATGCTCTGTGTATCTGAAAAGCAAGATGCACGTCTGATGCACACATCACCATTTTGTGACCTCTGGTCATGATACAAAAATCCACACTCACTTTTACTCAGCAAACCCCAGGCCCTGGAAAAGCACCAGAGGCAAACAAATCTACTTGGAAACCAAACTACAGCATCAGTTGTATCTTCTGGGATTGTTTCTGTTAGCAACAATGTGCAGGATCATGGGGAAAAAAGCTCTAGGGAGATTAGCACTAAGCCAAAGTGATTAGAAATCTGGTACAGAAAACGATGGACTGAATGGCTTTTATCTACACAGTAAGAATTCTGTGATTCTATAATTACGAGGGGAAACTGTGGTATAAATTACAGATAAAATTAGAAGGCATTCCTTGTCTGTTAAAATTGCTGATCTATGCTTCTCTCAGTCGGGGTGGGTGGATGGGCAGAATGGAAGAAATGTTAAAAATGGTCTCAGTGTGTCTGCAGTAAGACGGAGCATGGTTCCAGTTTAATTTAGTTGGAACTTTTTTCCCTAATTGCCAGGGTACAACACCCCTTGCCTGTGCCCAATCCAGCTTATTTCTTTCCTCCTTGGACATTTAATTGCCACTCTACTCTTACGGGAAATACGTTGGCTCATGTTAGCTGAGGCGCAGCTGTAGCATGTTCACTTCCGACTCAGATGGTATTGACTCAAGTCTTGGTACAACAACTAAAAACACAATACTCTATCCCGAAATTCCAGTGCAGGACAGAGGAGGTGCTGTCTTTCAGATGACGTGTAAAACTAGTTCAACTGTCGAGCCTCCAAACTGAAAGTAAAATAGGAGAAAATTCTCTAAAGGGGGTCTCGCTAATATTTACACCACAGGTAACATTACTAAAACAAAATAAAAAGATCAGCTGATTGTTGTTACATTTGCTGTTTGCTGAAGCTTGTTGCGTGAAAATTAGCTGCTGTATTTCCTCCAAACGGTGGTTACAATTCTAATGTAATGAATTGAGCAGTTTTGCAACATTCTGAGGTCGTGAGAGTGACTACATAAATGCAAGTCTTCCTGGTGGCTTTATGTAACAACATTGCAATAAATCCTTCCCAGAAACTGCTGATGTTGCTACACAGGCCACCTTTGTTAATTGGAATTACTCTTCGTGGCATGTACAAAAACTAAAACTGAATTATCCATTAAATTGATCTTTTTCTCATTCATGGGACATGGGCGTCACTTGCCGGGTCAGCATTTACTGCCTTGTTCCTAGTTGCCCATTGCGAAGGTGGTAGTGAGCTGCCTTCTTGCAACCGCTGCTGTCTGTGTGCTGTAGGTAGACCCACAATGTCCTTAGGGAGGGAATTCTAGGATTTTGACCTGGTGACCTAGAAGAAATGGCGATATATTCCCAAGGCAGGATGGGTTGCGCAGGGAGAGCAGTTTTCTGATTTGTCTTTGACTTTATCTGGTTTCAGGCTTTCTGCAGGTAATATATGTCTGATGTAACTGATCTCACTCATCCCAAGCTTGCATTTGACCCTGTTCAATTTCAAATCAGTTCTCCTGATTCTGTATGGAAGTTGCCTCGGTCTCTTGGCATGTGGTTCTGCGTTTGCTCCCCATCTATAATGCTTACAATTCCTTCCCGGCCTTCCTTTGAAAAATGGACTTCTCTGGAACAGCTCTGGAGCTGTTGACTTGGCTCTCTTGGTAGTCCCTTAAACCTGTACCTTCCAGATGGTGTTCTGAAGGTGCAGGAGTTTGGGGCTTTCATTATCAAACTGAATTTGCCAAAGTCCATGGTTGGCATCCAACACTGAGAAGACTTTTGTATCTGGCATTGCCACCAGCAGTTCTTCAATGGTGTGTAAAGGATAGGCTTGATTGCTCTGTTTAAGTCTTGGGGATCAGATGCATATTCTAATTTTCTTGGGTTTCACAATATTCATCATCTTGCTTACCCAGTCTGTGATCTGTCTGCTTCAAAATTACACTGATATCCTTCCAAAGAGGTTCACTCATGCTGTTGGGAGCCTTTAAACTAATTTGGCAGGGGACAGGGTGCAGTGTGGAATGACTGCTCACCTGGGTCTCTGATCTAAAAGAACCGTTTAAAGCAACTAATCCTGGATAATGTTTCTGATATTGGAAATGATAAATAATTTTATAAAAGTTACAATTTGAATTAGAAAATGGAATGATGTTTAAGAAGCAGCACCGTGATAGAATAGACACCAAGGTGTAGAGCTGGATGAACACAGCAGGCCAAGCAGCATCAGAGGAGCAGGAAAGCTGACGTTTCTTCAGAAATCTGAAGAAGAGTCTAGGCCCGAAACGTCAGCTTTCCTGCGCCTCTGATGCTGCTTGGCCTGCTGTGTTCATCCAGCTCTACACCTTG
>JAHRHZ010000028.1:31366325-31417532 GCA_024137785.1 Ginglymostoma cirratum | reverse complement strand
TTCCCCTCCCCCATTTCTGAAGAAGGGTCCAGATCCAAAACGTCAGCCTTCCTGCTCCTCTGATGCTGCTTGGCCTGCTGTGTTCATCCAGCTCCACACCTTGTTATCTCAGATTCTCCAGCATCGGCAGATCCTACTATCTCTCTCCCACAGTGATATAATATATGGACAATCTTTGGCTTGCCTTGGGAGCTATTTAAGAATACTGTACATGCTTGAGCAGCTGGAAGCAGCCAGTTTTAAAACCACTCTAAGTAAAATGGAGGTTTCCTGCAGTCACATAAGACACATTAGACTATCAAGGCAAGTTAGGTCAATGGGGTTATTTAATTATTGTAGGACCCACTGTGAAGAACTTTGTCAAATTGCTGCATCCCAACAGGAATTGACGAAAGAAGGTGTGCTAAAGGCGCTGCATCCGTTGTAATTCATTAAGCATTAAATCTTCAGACAATAGCAAGAATGAATACACACATTTTAAAATTCTACAGTGGTAACTAGTTCTGAAGGGAACATTCCAGTATGAATTTGGAACATTTTGCATTGTGAAATGTCTGAAGTAATTTAGCAAGTTTTGTTTTACTTTTGGAAACCTGAGATACCTAATAGTAAAACAATTACTAAACAAGAACTGTTAGTGTCTCAGAGTATAGGAGTTTGGATGCCATGTTGCGGCTGTACAGGACATTGGTTAGGCCACTTTTGGAATACTGCATTCAATTCTGGTCTCCCTCCTATTGGAAAGATCTTGTTAAACTTGAAAGTGTGCAGGAAAGACTTACAAGAAGATAATTCATTATCAGCTACAGATTCTGAAGTAAAGTGAGAAGAAAGAATCTCTCATCTCATCAGAGATTATTTGGACCATGGTAAATTCAAGAGGAAGTCCACCTGTGAAAAACCCATAGATGGTACCATCCTTTAAGTAGAGGGTACAGTCGTGTTGTGGTCGAGTTATATCGAATTACACAGAATGTACAGCACAGAAAAAGGCCAATGGGTTTATGCCAGTCTGTACTGCCAGTCTCTCTACCTAAGCCACAACATATCCTTCTCTTCCTATCTGTAAATCTTTCTATCCCTTTCTTCCCCATGAGTTTATCCAGGGATGTGTAGGTGGATTAGCCATGATAAATGTGGGGTTACAGGGATAGGGCAGGGGAACTGTGTCCACGTAGGATGCTCTTTGGAGGGTTGGGCCAGACTTTATGGGCTGAATGGCCTCTTTTTGCACTGTAGGAATTCTATGATTCTAAGTGGGAGACTTTGGAATGCATGTCCACAGGATCTGCACGATGGCAGGAGAGGTATGTAAGGTGGTAAAGAAAGCATATGGGATGCTTTCCTTCATCAGGTGAGTTATTCAGCGTGCGATGTACATGCAGGGATGCAATGCTGGAACTAAGTAAAAAATTGGTTAGACCACAAATAGAATTTTGTGTCCAATTCTGGTCACCACATTACAGGAACAGCATAACTGCTCTAGAGAGAATGCTGCGGAGCTTTATTAAGATGTTTAGAGGGTTTGAAAATTGCTGTTCTGTGGAAGGATTGGATAGGCCAGGGTTGCTTTCCTTATAATGCAACAGGCTGAGGGTTAACTTAACTGAGATGAGCAGGATGATGAAGGGCTGGATAGAGTGAACATGGGAAATCTCCTTTCCCCCAGCAAGGAGGTTAATTACCAGTCGGTGCAGATTTAAGGTGATTGTTATAAGAGAGGAAATGAGGAATATCTTTATCACCCAGAGGGTGGGGGTGTCTGGAATTTGATGCCTACTTTGGTAGTTGAGACAGAAATCTTCAACTCATTTAAAAGGAACCTAGATCTGCACCTGAAGCTCTGTAGCTTACCAGGCTACAGACCAGATGCTGAGAAGTGGGATTAAAATGGTTAGTTTATTCAGCCAGCAGAGGATGGCTTCTCTCTGTGCTGTACTTTTACCATGTTTTGTTGGTTCTGTGGCTCCAGTTCTGCAGCAACGTAGCTGACCCTTAACAGACCTCTGAATTATGTCACTTAGTTGTAACAGAAACCTGGAATTCAGTGTCGAAAACAGACTTCCGGAGCTCTGATAGCCTATCCACCATCGACAAGACACAAGTAAGGAGTGTGATAGAAAACTCTCCTTTTATCTGCACAAGTGCAGCTCCAATGACCCTCAAAAAAATGAGCATAATGCAGGACAAAGATGCCTAGCTGGCTGGCACCCCACCTAAAACCATCAACATTTGCTCTCTGTAACACACAGAGGCAAAAGTGTGTACCATCCACAAGATGCAGTGCAGCAACTCACCAATGCTCCTTTGATGACACCTTCCAAAACCATAGCCTCTCTTTGGAAGGACAAAGAGCAACAGACTAATGGGAACATGCCTTCAGCAAGCTCCCTTCAAAGTCAAACATACTCCTGACTAAGAACTATATCGCCATTCCTCACCATTACTGGGTCAAAATCCTGTAACACCCTCTTTAATGACATTGCGGGTCTACCTCCATAAGATGGACTGTAGTGGTTCAAGGCAGCTCACCACCAACTTCTCAAGATCAGTTAGGAATGGGCAATAAAAGCTGGCCCAGCCAGAGAAAATCATATTCCAGGAACAAATTTTTAAAAGCTCCACTGCCTTTTCAGGGGTGACTCAGGTTGGTCCATAAGCCTTGCCAATGGTGCTCATATCCCAGGAATGAATAATAGATGACAAAAACCCTTCATGTGCTTTTTGTTTAAAAGGAAAAGAAATTCTCAGTACAGTCAAAGTGCGGTTGGTAGCATGGAAACAAAAAGCATAAGATGCATCACCTTGACCTGAGGGGACAGTGGTGACATCAGTGAATCACAGACCATTGAACATGAGGCAACACTCTGGAGGTTATACAGAAATGAGAAAGACTGTATCATCTCCCTGTGTAAATAGAACACACTGCAAGATTACAACCTTTAACTTGGAAGACTCCGCTATGGTATGTGTCAGACCACAGCCGTAAGAAACCTGTCGCTCGTGGGCTGACAAATATGTGCCTGATTTATGGCTGCAAGGACCAGTTTTATAAGCTCAGTCTGACAGCACCGTCACTACCTATACATCAATGTCTTAATGCGTGTCTTTGGCGCTGCAATGATTTTACATTGTAACAATGTTGCGTTTAATTTAACCTCCTCGAAATTCATACTTAAAACAGGAAGGACCCCATTTACTGATTAAATCCATTCTTAATCCCTGCATCTGTAGGATTTGAAGACACATGACACCAGGTTATAGTCCAACAGGTTTATGTGAAATCACAAGCTTTCAGAGTACTGCTCCTTTATCGGGTGAAGTGTCGCTTCTGACTTGGTCCACCCCAGTCCAACACAGCACCTCCAAATCATGACTATATAATTTGGAAAGCTTTCTTTTGGAGACAAGATCTGTGGTCAGCGGAATCATACATTAAGCACAAACCCTCCGTATGTTTCAATTTCCTTGACTCATTCTGTCAATTTCTGTAAATGAGACATGAAAGCAAAACTGAAAGCTGTGCGGACTCATGTCGTTAATCGTCAGGGAGAGGGATTTTATGAATAGTCACCACGTAAATTTAGCCTCACTTTTTTAAGACCTTTGGAGTGAACTACTGTTTGCAACGGAGCAGAGAAATGGGGTTATTTCCCATCCAGGCCACTCACCATCTAAGAAGTTCTAGAAGTACATCACAGTGAGGGACAGTTTCTTTAACAAAGAAAGCCACAAGTATTTACAATAGACTCTCTAATGCTTTATAATGGTGGGTTCGCATCATCCTCGCAATCACTCGAGAATGAGTTTGCTTCTCCCAAAGCAATGTCACTCTACTCAAAGACTGTGCTCGAAGATGGTTTCATGAGGAATAATCAGGACAGCATTGTCAATTGAAAAGGGAGGGGAAGGAACAAGACGAAGTACAAATGTGTCATGAATTCTAATGGGTTCCATTCCTAATCCCAACACACAAAATTCTACATAGGGAAAAGGTTTGGAAGGAACCAATTTTGTTTTTTTAATTCAATCCGCTTTGGGGATGGGGATGACACTGAAAACAACAAGTTGATTAAAAAAGTGAAGTCTTTCATTTATGTAGAGCTTTTCTCAATCCCAAGATGTACCAAAGTGTTTTATAATCAATGAAGGCCTTTGAGGTATCATTCCACAGGAAATGGGGCAGAAAGCTTCCAAAAACAGCCATGTCATTATGACCTTTGGTGACATTGATATTCTGTTATTAATAGTTCCTTTACACATTAACATCGCCTGGAGATAAAGTGCTTTGAGGAAAGAGTGGTGCTAATTAAATAGCTTTTACAAAGAACTTGATGGGCTGCATTGTATATGGACTCGTATGTGTTTACAACATGGAGAAGGCCAATGAGCCCATCATGTGATCACTAGTCAACAAAAATCTGACTACACTAATCCTACTTTCTGACTCTTGTCCCATAACCCTTGAGGCTCTGGCAATGCAAATGAATTTCTAAATACTGCTTAAATGTTTGAGAGCTACTGACTCAACCACCCTTTCAGGCAATGAGTTCTACATTCCCACCACCCTCTGGGTGAAAATATTTCTCCTCAGCTCCCCTCTTAGCCTCAACCTCTTACCTTAAATTTATTTTTCCTGGTTATTGGCTTCTCTATCAGCAGAAAATAATACATTCCTGTCCATCCTATTTATGCTACCTATAATCTTATACACCTCTATCAGAATCCCTCTCAACCTTTGCTGTTTTAAGGTAAACAATCCCAGCCTATCCAATCTTTCCCCATAGCTCAGGGCCTCCAGCACTGACAACATCTTGGTAAATCTCCTCTGCACCCTCTCTAGTATAATCACATCCCTCCTATGATGTGGTGACCAGAACTGTACATAATATTCCAGCTGTAGCCTAATCAGTGTTTTATACCATTCCAGCCTAACCTCCCTGCTCTTGTATTCTATGTTCTGGCTAATGCAGTTAAGTATCCCACATGCCTTCTTAATTACCATGGTAGGATGGGTTTTTAAAATGAAAATGGAGGACAGAGGGCATGCTCTAAAGTTGTTAAACTCACCATTGAGTCCTAGAAGCTGTAAAGTGCATAATCAGAAAATGAGGTGCTGTCGCTCCTACTTGTGTTGAGATACATTAGCACACTGTAGTAGCTCCAGGTCAGAAATCCATGAACAAATCCAGGATGGCACAGCGGCTCAGTGGTTAGCACTACTGCCTTACAGTGCCAGGGACCCGTTTGATTCCACCCTCGGGTGACTGCTAATCTGGGTTTCCTCTGGGTTCTCCGGTTTCCTCCCACAGCCCAAAGATGTGCAGACTAGGTGGATTAGCCATGGGAAATGTGGGGTTACAAGGATATTGAGGGGGGGAGTGGGTCGGGGTGGAATGCTCTTCAGAGGGTCGCCAAATGGCCTGCTTCCACACTGTAGGGATTCTATGAAATCCATACTGACTGTGCCTGCTTAATCTGTGTCTCTTCAGCTGCAGATATATACTGTCTCTCAGAATTCTCTCCAAGAGCTTCCCTACCACAGAGATTAGACCAACTGGCCTGTAACTTCCTCGTCTATCATTTCCTCCGTTTCCTAGTAATGCGGCAATGTTAACCTGCTGAATGCCAGTCCTCTGGCACCGTACCTGTGGCTGGGAGGAACTGAAATAAACAAACGTCTCCGATATCTTCTCCTTTTTCTCCCTCAACACCCTGGGTTACGACTCATGAAGTTGCTAAATCCACAAATACATTCTCTCTCCATGTTAATTTCTCAAAAATATTTCACACTGCTACACTCTGATGTCTAGACCTGTGTCACCTTTTTCTGTTGTGAAAACCAATGTAAAGTATCCCCTTCTTTCCTTGTGTACCTTGCTTCAAAATGTACGTACCTTTAAGGACTCAAAGCACCCTGTGTATACAATGTTATGGCCCTGCCTGGCAGTTAGCTTGCTTTGGATTTGCAAGCCACACAAACAAGACAGAAATGAGTCTCATTGTATTAAATACACTAACCCACAGAGTTTATTAATTCCTGATAAGTGATTATTTGCCCATCGTCATTAACATGACAGGTTATAAGAAGCAGCTGAGATTTTCCTTCAGTTGAGCTATTGTTTGTGGCAGTTTGCTGGGCCATTTCAAAGTTAGCCACATAGCATAGAATCTAAGTCACACAACCAGGACATACTGGGGTGGGAGGTCCCTACTCTGAAAGCAGTTACAATCTGGTGGCTTCCTGCTCATTTCATCTTCTGGTGATAGTCCAATATTGTCCCGTTTTGTTGAATTTAATTCCATGCCTTACCATGGTGGGGACTGAACTCTCAACAGCTGGGCTGCTTATCCATGCTTTGTAGATACTGCCTTTAATCCATCTGGTATTGGATCTTTTCTGCTTTTCACCAGGCTTCCATTGTGCTTCTAACATCAAACTATTAAGCATTAACGGTGACTAATAGAGGAAGACAAAATGACTCAGTCTCTGGGTTCTCCTTTGCTGCATCTCGAAATGCTGACTCGCACTTTTATATTCATGTTTATGGCCTGTCCATTGTGAGCAGTCGATCTGCTTCAGGTCTAACTCAAACACTTTCCTCTTCAACACATCAAGAGTAGTTAGCACTAATGCTTCATCTTTTTGATTCAGCACAAAATATTTTTTCTTTTAAAAATTCAATCACAGGGCTTAGATATCACTGTCATTTTCAATGCCCATCCCCAACAGAAAGTGGCAGTGATAAAGGCAGCACGGTGGCACAGTGGTTAACAATGCTGCCTCACAGTGCCAGGGACCTGGGTTCAAATCCAGCCTGAGGTGATTGACTGTGTGGAGTTTGCATGTTCTGTCTGTGTCTGTGTATGTTTCCTCCAGGTGCTCTGAACATAGAAAAAGAACACAGAACAGTACAGGCCCTTCTGCCTATGATGTTGTGCCAACCTATTATCCTAATCTCAGATCAAACTATCCTCCATGTGCCTATCCAAGAGTCGCTTAAAAGTCTCTAAAGTATCTGACTCCACTGCCACTGCCGGCAGCACATTCCACACGCCCACCACTCTCTGTGTGAAGAACCTACCTCTGACACTTCCTCTAATCACCTTACCGTAATAGTCATTTCCACCCATAGTCCAAAGGTTAATGTTAGGTGAATTGGCCATGCTAACATGCCTGCAGCCTAAATTGATTAGCTATGGGCAATGCAGGACTGCAGGGATAGGGTGGGGAGTTGGCTAAGGTGGGATGCTCTTCAGAGGAGTGGTGTGGACTTGATGAGCCAAATGGCCCTCTTCCGTGCTGTAAGAATTCTATAAAGTGAATGGCCATTTCAGAAGGCAGTTTACAGTCAATTATATTGCTCTAGTCTAGAGTCTCTCATTAGAAAGAGATGACTGGTAAACCTGAGAGGTTGAGAAGGAGAGTCCTTCATGGTAACCTCAGCCAAAGTGGGAATTAAACCCACACTGTTGGCACAAATGCGGCATTGCAAACCAGCCATCCAGCCACTTGAGCTAACTAATCCTCATTGCATTAGTGGTGCTTGTTGGTGTTTGTGAGATTACCTTGACCACAAGAATAGTACTGATTCAAGGAGAAGATTCACTATCACTTATTTCAGATAGCTAAGGGTGGGCAATATATGCCAGTCTGGCCAATGGGGCCCACATCCTGAGAGCAAATAAAAGGAAGAATTTTCCAACTTTATTCCTAAATTTGAATCAGTGCTGTCCTCCACCACTTCACCCAGCCCTCTCCCCTCATTCCACCACACTTCAAAAACCTGTTGTAGTGTAAACTGGGAGAGACGAATGTGACAATGGGAACTGTCACAGCATTGTACTGGCAAACACAGCAAGCGAAGAATCCTTGGCATATCTCATCTTCATTGCAAATGTAGCATCAAAGACACATAGTGAGTGGCTAGTGACTCCATCCAATTAATCAATCGATTTACAAAGGTTCAGGATAGTATCTGCTCTCATTCACTGCAGAGGGAACCAAATGAGATGCTATTGGTTGGCCAATCAGCTGGTCACAGAGAATTAACATGCTAAAGCAGTCAGATTCAGCGAATTGTGCATCAATAGCACATGTGATGTAAAAATTAATAATAACAGAGCAATAAAATAATGTTAAACACTAAAGCAGGCGACAGTCTGCATGATATGATATGCACGACCATCAGCAATCTTAGAACAGAGTGACATAGATCAGAAAAACCTTATAGTGCAGATAGAGGCCACTGGGCCCAACAGCATTTCGTTAATCTCACGTTTACATGGCTAATCACCAAGTCTACACATCCCTGGACACTGTGGGTGATTTAACAAGTCCAATCCACCTAACCTGCACATCTTTGGATTGTGGGAGGAAACCAGAGCATTCAGAGGAAATCCCCGCAGACACGGGGAGAATGTGCAAACTCCACACAGACTAGAATCAAACCTGGGTCCCCTGCGCTGTAAGGCAGCTGTGTTAATTATTGAGCCACCCTTAATATTGTCAAACCAATAATCTAGTGGGACTGGACACAGATATTAACCAGAGTAAACCATGCAATCCTACCCTTAACCTTGGCTCCGTGTACTTTTATGTTGGAGGATGATGCTTCCACAAAAATATTCACTCTGAGTTAACGAAATTCACTGTCATTCTGTCACCTCCATTTCTGGGCTGACGGCAGCAACCACGCATCTTAATGGAGAAAGAGGCTTTGGGGGTACAGCAATGAGGATGCTCACCGTTAATTCATTACAAGAAAGAGATTTTTTCTTTCCTATTGTGACTGCAAGATGTCCCATTTCAAGCACATTTAGTCACTGTCAGAAAATAGGAATCAGAACAGTCAATTTGCACTTGGCGAGCTCCCACACTCAGTAAATGCAACAATAACTAGACGATCTGTTATAGCAATGTTGCTGACGGATAAACATCACAGGACACCAGGGTTAACGCCTCTACCCTCCTCTAGAAGAGTCTCTGGGATCTTTAACATTCATCCAAGCAAGCAGACGAGGCCATGTTTAACATTTAATCCAAAAAGCTGGCATCACTGACAGTGCAGCACTCCCTCAGCCTTGTGCTGGTGTCAATCTGGAGTAATACCACTGAGCATGTTTCACCCCAGTGAGAGCCTTATAGGGGTCAGTTCAACACTAGAACAGCAACCAGCACTTATATAGTTCCTTCAATGTTGTGAAACACACCATCACACTTGTTGTCAAATACTTTACACAAAGCCACAAAAGAAATATAAGTTCAGAATCATGTTACAGCTGTGGACAGGTGAACAGAAAACCTGTTCTAAATGTTAAATTTTTAGGAATTATCTTAAAGAAGGAGACGGAGTAAGGAGATGAGCAAGGATATTCTAAGGCCCAGGCGGCAGCACATGATGCCAGAATTAGTTTATGCAAGATAATCATGCAGATGTCTGAAGCAAAGGAAGAAAGAATATATATAGCACCTTTCACAGCTTCAGTAAGTCCCAAAGCACTTCCCAAAGAATGAATCACAGAATGAATTACTGTCACTGATTCTGGGAAAGGACAATTCAGGAAAAGAACAATTAATTTGCACATTGATAGCTGTAGGACATTGCAACCTCTCATGTTGGTTCAGGGATAAGTGTTGGCTATAGCATTGGAGAAAACTCTTTTTCTCTTCTTCACAGCAGTATTAGGGGATCTTTCACATCCACCTGTATGGGGAAAACAGGGCCTCAGTTTAATGCCTCTTCTGAAAGGCAGCAACTCTGACAGTGCAGCACTCCCTCAACACTTAAATGGAGCATCAGCCTGAATGTTGTACTCTAATCTCAGAAACTGAGATCATAGAATTATAGAGTCCCTATGGTGTGGAAGCACGCCATTTAACCCATTGATCCCATCGACCCTCCAAAGAGCACCCCACTCAGACCCACCCCTCACACCCTATCCCTGTAACCCTGCAGTTCCCATGGCTAATCCACCTAGTCCCAGGCCTACACATCCTTGGATACTGTGGGCAATTTACCATGGCCAATCCACCTAACCTGCACATCTTTGGACTATGGGAAGAAACCAGAGAAGCCAGAGAAAACCCAGGTAGACACAACGTGAATGTGCAAACTCCACATGACAGTCACCTGAGGCTGGAGTCGAACACAGGTCCCTAGCGGCGTGAGCCACTGTGCTGCCCAGTGGAAGCTATTTTTCCAAGAAAACAAGACAGATTTCAACAGAACCAAGGCTAATACCTGGATAGTGTTGTAAGAGGCAGTTGGAATCTGAATAGGTTAACTGGCATTGCAAAATAAGCATCAGGATATATAGGACACTCCTTGGGAGGAGGTGATTAGTTCTCCATGTGCTGTAGCAGTCTCCAGTGTGTGCTGCAGTGATTGTATAGCATGTGGCTAAAGTTGTAATGTAAACTTACTCAAGTTAAGTGTGACAATCATGTATCATACATGTAACTAGCCACTAAGTAATATAAAATAAACCTATTTACCATTTATCAAGTTAGAGACTATCTTCTCTGAAAGATGTCACTTGGACATCCTTCATCACACAGCATCAATAACTTGGGATAACCAGCAAGAAAGATTGATGGTGGAGAATCTACCCAAGATACCCTAGTCCTATTGACCTTATCAGTGGGTGATAGCAGGAGGCCTTTGCTATAATAATATGATGGTACAGGAGGATCCAAAATCTCCCAATAGAAGATATAGCGTCACAACAATACAGTCATCATTTGTCTCCATCTCCGTGAGAGTTAGGAATTATTTTTCAATTTCACAAAACATCAATGCTGCACTTTCTCTAGTTCTGATGCTGTCCTTATCAGCCAGGTACTGCTTAACTGGATAAAACAGAAATACATCAACAGTTATTACGACAGTGATACAATTATCCTTCCAATTTTGGACTCTGATCACATTATTGAAAGACAGCGAGGTGTAGGCAATGAAGCAAGAACAGTTCCCAAGGCAATATGCTCATTGCACTCATTTTATCTTTTGTTGCTTAAGTCAAGTCTCACAGGATCATTTTTGATCCATTTCAACCCTAGGAATATAATTTACAATCGATGGTTCAGTATTTCTGCAAGAAAAAGATTTGAATATTCGAATAAATTAAATGAAGCAGTATAGCCAACACACTAAGACAGAAATACAAAGAGGAAATGCCGAAAATACTCAGTGGAGATGTGGCAACACTTATAGAGAAAAACAGAGTTAACATTTCAGATTAGTGACCTTCCATCAGAAGCAGCCTCATCAGTATATGATCTCTGATGAAGGGTCACAGATGACAATGTTAAACTTCAACTGTTTCCCTTTCCACAGATACTCCCTGACTTGCTGAGTATTTCCAGCATTTTTGGTTTATTCCAAATTTTCAGCATCTGTAGTATTTTACTTTTGTCCTGCAGTAAAATAGGAATTTAGTACAAAGTAATGAATTATCAGATAATTTGAATTAATTTAGCACGCTTCTATCTGACAGACAGGGCTGTGAATTTAAGTGCCACTCCAGAGATTTGAGTGTATGATCCAGGTTGATTAGCCTGAAGCAGGACTGAGGAAGTGCTGCACAGTAGGAGGCGTGGTCGTTCATATGAGACCTTGAAAAACCAAGGCTTTGTCTTCTCTCTCAGGTAGACAGTACAAGGTCAAATAGTTTTCCCATCATTGTCAGCGATCATTTGGTATTGAGTAGGATTGTTCATCTAGGATGTTCCACACCACTGGTCATGGGTTCTGTGAGTTTTTACGTAGCTGATAAATCTGATCCTAGAGCCTCATCTCTGGCTGCACACTGTGCTTCGGTGACTAAGGAGAAATGATGGCCTAGTGGTATTATCCCTGGACCATCAATCCAGAGACCCACATAATGTTCTGTGGACCCAGGTTTGAATGCCTCTACAGGCAGATGTTGAAATTTGAATTTAATATTTTCTTTTAAAAAAATATCTGAATTAAGAGTCTAGTGATGATCTTGAATCCATTGTCAATTGTCGAAAAAACTCACCTGGTTCACCACCGTCCTCTGGGAAAGGAAACTGGTCTGCATGTGACTCCAGACCCACAGCAATGTGGTTGACTCTTAAGTGCCCTCTGGGCAATGAATTCTGGTTATCCAGCAACAAACTTATCCCATGAATGAATAAAAACTTGTGACTTTTATTTTCAGACTGTGGGTAGATGAGCCCACTGCATGTGGTTTTTACAGCCAGGTTAGAGATGCATAGGATTGGAATATGGCAGCTAGCCTTGGCGTTCTGGCCAATATTTATCCCTCAGTGAACATCAAGAAAAGATCATTAGATCCAACACTCAAAAGGTCATTACCGCTTGCGCACAACTTGGCTGCTCCTTGTTGTGTTTAATTGCTCTGTATTTCATTATGTGACTCCAGTTCTGTTGATGATTACTGTGCTTCATTGATTAAGTCTGGTTGGGAGTAAAGAGAAAAATAAAGTAAACTGTGGTGAGAGCCAGACACCAGAATTAGCAGCACGGAGCAGACATTTTAAAATATAGTGAATAAAACCTGTTACTTGTAAGAATTAAAAGAATTCTACGTAGCTCTGAGGTTTCAAAACATACGATACTGTAAGTCACAAATTAGAACAGTGCCTATACCTCAGAAGCAGTTATAAGGCATATCCTGAGGTTGTACAAGGATACGAAACACAGAAAGACAAGTCCGTTTCTATAAACTTCATCCTGACATTTAACTCTGGATTTATTCCTGCAGGAGAGTGGTACTGCTTAAACAAATTAAATTTGCTGTTGAGAAATACAAGTCTAGTGTTAATTGCCTTCCACTGTCACCAGGACAGAGATTGTCACAAATGTCGCACATTTAAAATGTTCTTCTGTTCACAGCCTCACTTGACAGGACAGAATTAGTCTGCTGCTGCTGTGAATTAAAATCTCTGACCATGCAAACTTCACACGCTCACTCGCAATTAATGTTTTAAGATTGAACAGAGTCTTCCACAGCCTTGCACAGCATTCCCCCTCAGTCCCAGGGCTTCTGTCAAACTGACGTCAACGAGCAGACACAAGCTAGTCACACCAAGTCATCACAAATCCATTTCCTGAGTATTGACATTAATGTTTGAAATAGAAGGCGTTCAGGGTCTGTGACCCACCGAATAGGAAAGAAAGAGAACAATTTAAGTGTTCAGTTACAACAAGGGGGTAATGAATGTCATGATGATAATAGCTTGCCCTTTTCAAATGGCATGCTTGGAAAAAAAACACTGAAGGGGAAAAAATAGCAAATTCAAGCAGTGGCAGGGACCCTGTTATTTGACTATCACATATTGGGAAGCTCTGTACAAAGATAAAATGAAAATAGCAAGTGTTCTCACAAAACATATCCATCAAAAAACAGCACTGCCCTTCATATAAACATATACTTCCTGAAAGAGCTGACTGCACCTCATTAACATAGGCATCTCCTTTTGTGTGTGAATTTCTGAAAGAGTTTGTTTTCCAATAGCTGTAATTGAACACTATTTTAGATACAGAGCTGCCAACTCTGATACGGCATACGGCTGGTGACATGACCTTCCCACCTCCAATAACCTGCTCCCACACTATCACCCAATGCAACCACATCCATGGTGCAGGGGTTCGTTAACCCAGTCAGCTAGATGGCTGGCATATAGTACGAACAATGTCTGTTCAATTCCTGCTCCTTCTCAACCACTCCCCTTGCCTGAGGCATGATGACCCTCAGGTTGAGCTACCACCAGACATCTCTCTCTAATGAGAGAGCAGCCCTCTGGTCTTTTCGGACTATGGTGACTTTTACTTATGGCACACCATCCTCCTGCAACAATTGTAAAGCAAATATAAACTGCCTTCACCTGTAGGATAATTGTCAACTTATAGTCAAACAGTTCCATTCCCGTCCAAACCACCAAATAGAGCAGAAGGCCATTCAGCCCATTGTGTTTGCCCAAACTCATATCACTTTGGTTTCTTTTGCCATTACTTTCAACCTGTGCCTCTTGTTTTTGATCATTTTTCCCCATGAGTGAGTACAGTCTCTCCCTACCGACTTTGTCCATATCCGTCATATTTCCATTTACTTTTTAATAAAAGAGGATGATTGCATCATGCTAATGTTATTGTATTAGTAAGGCAGAGAGCTGGAACATTTCATAGGGTAATGGTGTGGAAAGAGTTAATACTGATATTGCATTAAGCCTCACCTAGTTGGATGATGTATTTGGGAGAGAACTGGGTAGTCTAGCACAAGGTCCTGATGGAAATAGATGCGGTATCTCTAGCTCCTATAAATCTTACATAATTTTGTCTAAGCAATCAATGTAAGTTGTACCTATTACTGTCATGCAACAGACTGCCTCTTGTTATGTGAGACAAGTCTTTTTCAAAATACTCTCCAGTGATTTATTCTCCACTGATGATAATTAGACAGGCCTTAGTAAGACTCAGAACAGAGAGAAGGATAGGTGCCAGACCTTTACCACAGTCACTCAAAGCCTAATATGATATAAACTAATGCTCTATAGAGCTCAGTTCAAATGGAGGAATTTAGTTCCAATGAATAAATCTGGAATAAAATGTTTATTCTGTAGCCATTATTAAGGAGACTACATTGTTAATTGATTAATGTGGTAACAGTTCGTTGTTAAAGCAGGTAAGGTTCCCTAATGTCTTCAGAGGAAGAAACCTACCATCCTTATTGAGCCTGGACTATAGGTTAGTCCATACTTGCCTTTGAGCCACCCTGTGAAACGGCTCAGCAACCAAAACACTGGAAGAAACTGGTCTGGGAACAGGCACTGTGGGGTGCAATAACTCTACAAAGCATAGATGGTGCTGCTTCACCATAATTTTCCAACGGGCAATTAGGGACAGGCGATATGAGTTGCTTTTTGACCTTCCACACCCATGGGGTGATAAATAAAATGGTAAACTTGCCATAGTCTTGCCAGACAATGGGGCTGCTCTTTCATTACAGAGAGAGGTGTCTTGTTGGCTGGCGGGGGTTTGGGGGGGGTGGTGGATGGGTGGGTGGGAGTTTAACCTGAGGGTCACTATATCGCAGGTGAGGGGAGAGGTTGAGAAGAAATCCTTACTAGTTATTATCACCTGCTCAAGAACTAAACCCATGCTGTTGGCATCATTAACCAGTCAACTAAGCGAACTGACCTTCCACTGTGTAGCACTAGTGGGTAAACATTGATAAGCATATGAGACACTTGATATTTTAAAGGAGGTGTTTGGCCAACATTGACTTTACACTGGATACAACTAACTGAATACATCCCACTTCTCTACTTGAACAACATTGAATGTGAAACGGGTTTGGGGTTTGTTTCAAGTCAGCTCGTGCGATAACAAAGTCTCACTCCAGAAACATGAGCGCAGAATCCAGGGTTAACACTGCAGCATTGGTGCTATCGGAAGCAGTCTTTTAGATGAAATGTCAAACTGAGGCTCCTTCTGTCCCCTCGGGTGAATATCAAAGGTTCCGTGGCACTATCTCAAAGAACAGCAGGTGAGTTCTCCTGGGGTCTATGTTAATATATCAACCAACATCCCTATCAACAACATTATCTGATCATTAGCACACCACTGTTTAGGAAGGCTTGCTGGGCAAATGTTGACTGCAGTGTTTCCTAACAACAGTGAGAAGATAGTGAATGTAACTCTTTTATTCAAAAAGACAGCGGGACAGAAACCAGGGAAAGCTAGCTGAATATCTGTCATAAGGAAAATGCTGGAAGGGGCTATTACTTAAGTCATCATAACATGGCACTTAGAAAAGTTCAAGGTAATCAGACAGAGTTAACATTGTTTTCTAGATAGTGGATACATCGATTTTAATTTTCCAAAACTCTCTAGATTCAGAGACAGCTCTATTAGATTGAACGACAGCAGCTCAAAAAAGGATTGAGATAGAAAGCAGAAAAGTACAGGCCAGTTAGGTTAATAGCCGTCATAAGGAATAGAATTATAGAGTCCCTATAGTGAGGCCTAGTTGAGTCCACACCGACCCTCCGATGACCATCCCACACAGAGACCCCCCCATCCCTGTAACCCTGTATGTCCCATGACTAGTCCCCCTACCCGGCACATCCCTGGACCCTATGGGAAATTTAGCCTGGCCATTCAACCTAATCTGCGCATCTTTGGACTGTGGGAGGAAACCGAAGCACATGGAGGAAACCCACCCGGATGCGGGGAAAATGTGCAAATTTCACACAGTCACCCAGGGCTTGAATCGAAATCAAGTCCCCTGACACTGTGAGGCAGAAGTGTTAGTATGTGAGAAGCTGGTATTAAAGATGTAATAACAGGGCACTTTAAAAATTTCAAGTTAATCAGACAGAGTCAACATGGTTTTCTGAAAGAAAAATCATGTTTAACAACTTTATTGGCATCCTTTGAGAAAATATATGCTGTAGATAAAGAGGATTCAGTGGAATTATTGTATGTAGACTTCCAAAAGGCATTTGATAAGGCATCACATCTAAAGTTACAGCAGAAACTAAAATATCCTGGCAATGTGGGTTACATATTGTCACAAGTACAGGATTGTTTATTTAACAGGAAACAGAATGGGCATAAATGGATGTTTTCCAGGTCAACAGGATGTAATGAATGGCGTGCCACAGGAATCCATGCTGGGGCCTCAACATTCTACAATTTATATAAATTACTTGGATGAAGGGGCCAAAGGTATAATACCAGAGATGGGACACTGCTATGAGCCTGAAGAATGGGATGGGGGGGGGGGCCCCCCGGCGGGGGAAATGGTAGGAAGGCTGGAGTTGAAATAACTCCACAGAGGCTGGTATCCCCTTACCAAGTCCCTCACTACAGTACTGCTTCACACAGAGTCAGGTACCAGTATGTCAGTATCCCTGACACTTTTTTTTTATCTGTCAGCCAGGGTTCCCTGATTAGACCAGATTAACAGCCCCAATCAGGAAACTCATTCTATGAGGTCCAGCTGGTTGACTTTGTTACAATCACTACAGGGGAATACCCATTCTGAAACTAGGAGAGAATTCTGACAACCTGATGTCTTCCCCAGGCAGCACTCCACCAACAGCTTCTTCCCTGTTGTTATTAGACTTCTGAATGGACCTCTGAAATTTTAAATTTAGTGTTGATCTTGTTCTCTGTGCACCCTCTCTGCAGCCTAACATTGTATTCTTCGCTCTGTTCTATTACCCTAACGCACTTTGTATGGTATGATCTGCCTGTACTGGACGCAAAACAAAAGTTTTCACTGCACCTAGGTACATGTGACAAGAATAAACCAAATCAAATCATCGTCAACTGTGGTATTCTGTGCTGACTGACCAGGTCCACCTATTTCTACCTCGAATGTATTAGTTCAAACCAGATGGTGAAGAATGAAACTAGACATTAATACTTCCCTTATTCATAGAATTCAGAATTACATGTGTCTACTTCCTACCTCCCAATAATCCAGTGTCCAAGCTGCTGTTTACTTGAAGGTATTTTCTAATCAACCTGTTCAGAGATGTTATGACACATTTCTGGAGCAGTGGCACTTGAACCCAGGCCTCCTAGCCTGGGTTACTACTATTGCACCACAAGAGGCCCTCTGGGAAAAAAAAACTCTAGAACAAACTGAAATATACTTTTAATATTTTCTAAGCAACCTGTTTAGACGTATCATGATCCACATCTGTGGAAAGTGAGACCTGAACCTGTACACATGATTAAGCGATTAAGGGGGATGTGAAGCCTCAGTGGTATTATCGCTAGACTATTAATCCAGGTGCTGTTCTAGGGACCCAGGTTCGAACCCCGCCAAGGCAGCTGATGGAATTTGAATGCAATAAAAATCTGGAATTAAGGGTCCTAATGATGACCATGAATCCACTCCTCCATCTGGTTCACTAGTATCCTTTAGAGATTGAAGCTACCATCCATACACAATGTGGCCTACATGTGACTCCAGATCCACAGCAATGCGGTGGACTCTCAACTGCCTTCCAGGCAATTAGAGATGGGTAATAAATGTTGGCCTAGCTAGTGATGCCAATGTCTTGTGAATGAATAATTTAAAAAACCCTTCACCTGTATATCTTTACAGTATAATTAATGTACCATAAACATGTTATGCTATCTGACAACTTTCACTGAAACACTTTTCCACATCTTTGTTACCTCTAGGCTGGACAATTCCAACTCACTAAGGCTGGTCTCCTACCTTCATCAAGTTATCCAGTGGTCTGCTGGCCATGTCTATTCTCGAGCTAGATTCCACTCACCCATCATCCCTCTGTGCTCACTGACCTGTGCTGTTACTGGGTAGAGAACAACTCAATTGTAAAACTGTCAGCCTTTCAAATACCTCCACGATCTTGCCCAGTCCTATCCCTATTATGATCTGCACCCACACATCCCTCCAAGGCCTCAGTGCTCCTCCATGTCGAACCTCCTGACTCTCCCTAAGTTTTCACTGCTCCATCATTGGCACCCGTGCCTGGGCCCTAAGCTCTAGTATTCTCTGCCTGAAAATTCCCCTCTCTTGCTCCTGTTTTTCCTTTAAGATGCTTTTTAAAAGCTAGCCCTCTGATTAATCTTTATTCATCTCCTTAATACCTCTTTATGGGCCTTATTGTCAAACTTTGTTAAACAATGTTTCAGTGGAGCACCTTAGGAACAGAGGGATTAGGAGCAGGAGGAGGCAATTCAGCCCGTCGAACCCGCTCCACCATTTAACATGATCATGGCTGGTCTTATCCTGGTCTCAACTCCACTCTCCTGCCTGCTCCCCATAGCCCTTTATCCTGCTTCTCATCAGAAACATATTGATTTATTTCTTGAATCTGTTGATTGATTCTGCCTCCAATGCACTCTGGGGCAGTGAGTTCTGTAGACTCACAACCTTCTGAGAGAAGTAGTTTCTCCTCATCTCAGTTTTGAACCTACCTCCTCTCACTCTACATCTATAACCTCTTGTTTGAGACTGTTCCATAACCATGCAATGTCCACCTTATCAATCCCCTTTAGCATTTTATATACCCCAATCAGATCCTTTCACTATGTTAAGGCAATATAGAAATGGAGTATGCTGTTGCTAAGAGCAGATTTACCGTATAACTCTCTCTGCCCTCAACTGCACCTACCAGCTTTACTTTAAAACAATCTGTTTGAACATGATGTGACACATCACATGCTGGAACTTGATCTCAGCCCTACTGGTCAGGACACTACCCATGCAATAGAAGACCCAGCCCGATATAAGGTTAAATATTTTTAATCAGACATGTTATGAGACATCTGTGTGATCTTCGAACCTGAATTATCTGATCTAGAGGGCTTGACCCTAACACTGTGCTTCAAGACCCTCTCCTTCCCTGATATTGGATGCAATGGCCAAGCAGTCTCGTGGAATTTACCGAGGAAGATGATGATACTTTTGGGGATGTTTCTATTTTGGTGACTGTCACATACTTCACCTATGCCTTCTAATGTATCCTATTTCACCTACTTTCACCAACTTTTATAGATGCACCATAGAAACTACTCTATCCGGATGCAGCTTGGCTTGGTATGGCAACTGCTCTGCCCAGGACTGTAAGAAACTGCAGAAAGTTGTGAACACAGCCCAGTCCATCACACAAGCAGACCTTCTGATGAAGGGTTTAGGCCCGAAACGTCAAGTTTTCCTGCTCCTATGATGCTGCTTGACCTGCTGTGTTCATCCAGCCCCATGCTTGTTATCTCTTCCATCCATTGACTCCATCTACACTTCTTGCTGCCTCCAAAAGGCAGCCATCAACATCAAAGACCCCTCCCAACCTCTTCCATCAGAGAAGATACAAAAGCTTAAACACGTGTACCAACTATTTCAAGAATAGATCTTCCTCGCTGTTATTAGATTTCTGAATAGACCTCTCAAATTTCAAATCTAATGTCGATATTTCAAATATTTTGCATCTTCTTTGCAGCCATAACTTTATATTGCTCACTCTGTTCCAGTACCATATGATCTTTGTATGGTATGATCTGCCTGTACTGCACAGAAAACAAAACATTTCACAGTACTTAGGTACATGTGACAATATTAAATCAAATCAAATATTTGGAACTTGTTACCGTACAGTATGGTTAAAGAAACAGCATGGATCAGTTTTTAAAAAGGAAGTTAGATTAACCCTTAAGGGAGAAATCAATGGAAGATTATACCTGGAATAAAAGCAAAATACTACGGATGTTGGAACTCTGAGATAAACACAGAAAATGCTGGAGAAACTCCGCAGATTTCAGCAAGTTCCCCACCAAGCCACTCACCATCCTGACTTGGAAATACATCACCGTTCCTTCAATGTCACTAGGTCAAAATCCCGGAATTTCTTCCCTACGACATTGAGGGTCTACTTACAGCACACAGTTTGCAGTGTTTATAGAAGGCAGCTCACCACCACTTTCTCATGCGCAACTAAAGATGAGCAATAAATACTAAGCCAGCCAGTGATGCCCACATCCCACAAGTAACCAAAAAAGAACATCAGGTATTCAACATCTTCAGTAAATTGAGAAGAGAAATTGGAGGAACAATATTCAGCAATAGATATACAGCCATTGATCCAGCCTAGTCGTGTAGCCATGAGAGTGGATTCATTAGTCCCTTTAGCAACAGTGTCATCTCTTTGTCATTTGCCTGACTTGCTCACTATCTGAGTAAAAAGATCAATCATGGCCTTTAAAACAAATGTCAAAAAAATCAATAGAAAACATTAAAATTATTTAGACGTTATTTTCATCAGACAATTGGAACTTTTCTTCATTAAATAGGTATTTCATCAAACCAGCCCTTGTAGTGGGGTTAACAGTGCTGGAAAATGGAAGGAATAAATCAATGAAGCAGTGAATTATTACAAGGAGGTCACTGGGAACTGATTACTGTGTAGCTCCCTATTCATCATTGTCTGATTGTAATGATAGCATCGGTTTGTGTCATTCAATGTTCCAGGCCTGTTGTGGAGTTGAGCTCCCAGTCTGTTAAACAGCAACTCAAGGATGAGAGAGTCAATGGGGATTTCACAAACGTGCTTTTTGACACAGAGTAAACAATGAAGTATAATGTGCTGTCACAGATGGATGAACTGTGGAAAGGATTCCAATGTTCAGCTAAGGTTTCTCACTGAATCAGAGACACAGTAGCCTGGTACACCAGAGATAATAACCTTTCCTCCCCCATCCATGCTCATTCACCACCACTGCCTCTCCCCATAATCCCATCTAATGTCGTTGAGGCCTGATGGTGTTCTGGGATGCCACTGTAGTGTCAAACAATCGTATCATCCCCAGTTAAAAAATGACAAAAAGAAAAATCAGATACAGACAGGGACTTGTAATCACTGAATATTGTATTCATCCCTTCAACTCAATGAAGTGCAGTTTTCCATCCCATCCAGGCATAACTTACATTATAAGGAACAATTATCATGTAAAAAGTATTAACCATCCTGACTTGTAAATGTTTACCGTTCCTTCACTGTCGCTGGGTCAAAATCCTGGAATTTGCTCCCTAATAACATTGTGGGTCAATCCACAGCAGGAGGACTGCAGCGGTTCAAGAGGGCTGTTCACCACCACCTTCTCAAGGGGCAACTAGGGATGGGCAAGAAATGCTGACCAGCCAGCGATACCCACATCCCACAAATGAATAGAAAAAAAAAGTACTTTTCACAACTTCAGGATGCTACAAAGAGCTTTTCAGTTAACAGTTACTTTTGTAGTCTGACACACGAGTGCTTACACTACAGTGTATATGTAGGAAAGGTATGTTAATATCCCAATGTAGGTAACACTGTTTTGTTAATGTACTTAGTAAGGTAATCCATGCAAAGATTCTATACACATATGATCTACAGTGTTTTTCATCAAACTGTGTGAATTAATGATGTGGACGTGCCGGTATGCTCTGATAGCTTGTGTTTTCAAATAAACCTGTCAGACTATAACCTGGTGTCAGGTAATTTATGAATTAAATGTAGAATACAAGTTAGGCCTAAGCTTCAGAAGTACTCAGAATATCACAAGTACATTAAAAATCAGCTTTAATACTTATCTATATATATCAAGTGACTGTTGTAAGAAACATATTAAACTGCCCCGCAAAATTATTTACAACAGTCATGTAACACTTAGCAATAAGCTTGCAGAAGACAAAATCAAAACTTCATATCTTGTCTTAGAGATAATAGGAACTGCCGATGCTGGAGTCTGAGATAACAAGGTGTGGAGCTGGATGAACACAGCAGGCCAAGCAGCATCACAGGAGCAGGAAGGCTAATGTTTTGGGTCTGGACCCTTCTTCAGAAATCTGAATCTCTCTGAGTAAGGGTCCAGACCTGAAACGTCAGCTTTCCTGCTTCTCTGATGCTGCCTGGCCTGCTGTGTTCATCCAGCTCTACACCTCCATATCTTGTCTCATGGGTCTGGAATGCTTACTATTGCGCTGTAATTTACCACAGAGACAAAGAGGTCTCCAAGAAAATACCATGCAGCATAAAACTAGAATTTATTCACGTGTCAATGACTTTCCACCTAGCCTCTGAGATGGCTCACAGACAGTTGGTTATCTGCAATCCAGGCCTTTGTCTCAATGGTAACCATCCCTTTGACATTTAAAAAGGATTGGTCACATGACGTCTAAGGTACTGAGCCCAACTGCGTTATAACAGTGTAACTTTGCTGGCAGCTAGGGATCAACTCTGCTCCATACAACGTCTACTGATAATCCTTCCACAGCCCTTATATTGAGTCTGGCCTAGAGGGTGGGACACCACCAACTGCACCATAAGACCCTCATGCTCCTGTTTATAGGAGTGGATGTGAATTGTAATAATTGCCTACCACCTGACTACAACTAAGCACTCAGTTAATATACAACTAGCATCATCGTGGTGGTTAATAGATAAAGAAAAAATACCACGGGTGATTTAGTGAGAGGGAGAAAGACATCTTCCTTTTTTCCCCTTTATTCATTCACAGGATGAGGGCATCAATGACCAGGCAGCATTTATTGCCCATCCTGAGTTGTCTGGAGGGCAGTTCAGAGTCAACCACATTGCTGTGGGTCTGGAGTCACACATAGGCCAGACCAGGTAAGGGTGGCAGTTTCCATCCCTAAAGGACATCAGTGAACCAGATGGGTTTTTCCCCAACAATCGGCAATGGATTCACGGTCATCACTATATTTTTAATTCCAAATATTTTATGATATTCAAATTTCACCATTCGCTGTGGCAGGATTCAATCCCGGGTTCCCGGAACTTTATCTGGGTCTCTGGATTAACAGTCCAGTGATAATGCCACTAGATCAGGTTTGGCTGTGGGTAAGAGTGCTTCTGGATATAAAAAGAAATGACACTCTTCTGGAGGAGACATAAACCCTGCCTGCCTTCCCAGGTAGACATAAAAGATCCCACTTAACTATTTCAAGCAGGAAAGTTCTCCTGCTTGGATTGATATACACACGGCATTAAATAGATTATCTAGTCATTACCATATTGTCATCGTGAGGTCTTGATGTACTGAAATTACCTGCCATGTTTCCCTGGAATTTAAAACCTTGACTCATTTGTAGCGTTACTACTGCTACGTTCTTCATTTACTGCTGAGCTGACAGAGCTGCAAAACAATTTAGATATCTGCAGAAAATGATGCATTTTGTTGAAGCTTTTTGCCCGCATTCAACAAGATAATTCACAAGGAATCCCAACATAAAATGAAAACAACATTTGTATTATATGTGAGGAGAGTGCCATTTGGTTTGCTGACTTTGGCAAAGGCATTGCTACGGAGAATCTATCAGTTGACAATGCCTGACAATTAATGGCCAAGCTTACATTAAATTTCAGGCAGGTTGACTCTGACTGGTATGAGAAATTAACCAGAAAATGGCTGTCACCTATTTTGATGAGTTCAAACAGTGTATATGTTATTTCTGTCTGAAAAGAACAATGTCCCAACTATTAATATATCAAAAGTCATATGACACCAGGTTATAGTCCAATATGTGTATTTGAAATCACAAGCTTTTGAGACACTCCTCCTTCATCAGGTGAAGTTACTTCACCTGACGAAGGAGCAGCGCTCGGAAAGCTTGTTATTTCAAATAAACCTGTTGAACTATAACCTGGTGTCATGTGACTCCTGACTTTGTCCACCCCAGTCCAACATCGGCACCTCCACATCATTATTAAGATATGTAGCTTATAATGCATGCAAGTGTGCTATTCTGTAACCCTGAGTGACAATCCCGAATTGGTTGTCAGTGTAATTCTTCACACACTCAGGATTGTTTAGGAAATGTTGTCCAATCATAGGCTTCCATCTAATGTTGGACATCATGTTGTGAGCTGGTTGGGTACTGCCAACGCTTGCAAGTTAAAGCAAAATGCTGCAAATGCTGGAAAACAAAAAATGCTAGAGAAACTCAGCATGCCTGTCAGCACCTGTGGACAGAGAAACAGGGTTAATGTTTTGAATCTGAAATTACTCTGACTCTTCTTCAGAAGATGTAATATCGGATTCAAAAACACTGCTTCTCTTGGAGAGGCAGTGGTTTAGTGATAATGTCATTGGACTAGCAATCCAGAATCACAAGGCCAATGTTTGAATCCCACCACAGCAGATGGTGAAGTTTCAATTTAAAAAAAAAACCTAAATATAAAAAATATGTAGTCTAATGGTCACCATGTAACCATTGTCGATTGCTGCAAAGACCCATCAGGTTCCCCAAAGTCCTTTGGGGGAGGAAACTGCTACCCTTACCTGGTCTGGTCTACATGTGACTCCAGACCCACAGCAATGTGGTAGACTCTTGACTACCTCTGAGCAATTAGAGATGGCCAATAAATCTTGATCCAGCCAGTGATACTCACATTTCATTACCCAATAAAAAAAAATGATGCTCTCAGATCTGATGAGTTTCTCCAACATCTTCTGTTTTATCACTATCAGTACATTGCTTAGTGTGAACAGATGAAGGGATGTGCTGTGATCCACCACTCTTTGGGGGCACAATGGATCCAAAAATAGCATTACACCAGCACCAAAATCCACGGATCTAAGTTGAATTCATTGAACTGAATCTTGGGCACGTGAATCTGCTGAAAATTTTGCCTGAAAATACCTTGAAGTAAATGTGGACAGAATGTGGGATTTGAACAACTAAATCCACCCACACAAATCGAGCCATACTAGACCACAAACCTCTGCCTCACATCACATTAAAAAGATCATTCAACACCATCATCACAGCAGCGGCAACCTTAAAGGCAGGCAAGAATAAAGCTGAAACAAATGGGGACTAGAATTTCAGGGAGAAACCTTACTGCACAGACCCTAATTGTATCAAATCTCATCATCATGAATATTTACACGATCTTGCACCTTGACCAGTGACCATAAGTCAGTAAGACTTGAGGTAGCCATGGATAAGGCCAAAGCTAAACGGAAAATGAAGGTTCTGAACTTGGGGCAGGCTGATTTTAATATGATAAAACATGACCTAGCCAATGTTGCCTGGGAACGGCTATATGTAGGAAGCTCTACATTGGAGCAGTGGGCGTTCATTCAAGAAGGAAATAGTGTAATTGCAGGAGTGACATGTTCCTGTAAAGGCGAAGGGCATGAGCAAGAAATCTAGAGAACCCTGGATGTCAAGGAATGTGCAAGATTGGAATAAAGGAAAAAGGGGAGCTTATGGTAGATACTGGGAGCTCAAAACACTGGCTTCTCCTGTGTTGTTCAAGGGCACTGCCCGGGTTTTATTCACTCAGGGGACATGGGTGCCACTGGCAAGGTCAGCATTTATTGCTAGTCCCTCACTGCCCTTGAGAAGATGGTGTTGAGTTGCCTTCTTAAGCTATTGTAGTCCACGTTACAGAGGTAGACTGGCAATGCCGTGATCCTTGAATCTTGTAATTGTAATGCTTTGAATTTGTAATTCCATGAGAAGGTACTAAACTAACAAGAATGGAATGCAACCCTCAAAGTGACTTCTCAGAATTATACAGCATAGGACATGGCCCTCACCAACAAGGGCCAGTATTTGATGCCCTTCTCAGTTGCCCCTGAACAGAGTAGCCTACTCAGCCTTTGCAGAAGGCAGCCAAAAGTCATGCATGGGTCAGGAGTCACTTGCAAGCCAGATCAGGTAACGGTGACAGATGCCTTTCCCTAAAAGGTATTAGTGAACTAGTAGGGTTCTTACAACCATCATTGATGGTTTTATGGTCACCGTTACTGAGACTAGCTTTCAATACCAGATTGATTCATTGAATTTAGATTCACCAGATGTCAGAATGGGATTTGAACCCACATTCCCAAGCTTTATCCCAGGTTTTTGGTTTACTAGCTGGTGACAGTACCACAACACCACCACTTCCCCATCTGGCTGATATGGTGCTCTGATAGGACAGTCATACATTTGCCCATCCACTTCCAAATTTTTCTTCCTCTATCAATGAAAAGTATTTTAACAGTGTAACAATTGTCTATTTGTAGGAAGGTATTTGCAACAAAATACCCACATATACACTGCACCTCTAACACAGTAAAATGCACAAGGCATCTCACTGGAACATTATCGAGAAGCAAAAGGCACAGCAAGTCCATTTGGGGTGGGAGGAGCTCACAAAAGGGGAATGGGTGCCAGTGGTAAGGGCCAAGCTATAAAAATGCAACGAATATCAATGGTCTGGACATACTGAGTCTTTAGCCTCTCTGCCTGACAGACTTACCAAAAAGATTGCACCGATCTTAATAGGTCAATGCATATTAATGCGACACACCCAATTCATCACTTGGGTTGCCAATTCTGCTTAGATTTCATCTCATGGCCTCTGACCTGCAACCACCCTGCACTCCCATTATTGGCTGCCTCATATGTCTGTCCACATGTAGCGCCACCTTCCCACACCAATCAGAAAGCAAACATACTTTTTAATGTCCAATTGGGTGTTTCTTCGCTGTCAATCAACAACTTTCACTCTCAAGTTGAATATTATGAAAACTTACAAAAAGCCATCCAAAGAAAGCATTTCTCGGTAGTGATGTAATTTCCCTGGTGGGTGCTGCCTGCTGCAGGACCCTGGAGATCAACGTTTCAGTCCTCACCACTAGCAGGAAATTCTGCAATGCTGCAAACTGCCACGCATCACTCAGTTAATAAGGCAAAGCCTGATCAACTCTCCATTCACAACCTTAAACATTCACCCACCAGCAATGACTCAGTGGCAGCAATGTGTACCATCTACAAGATGCACCACAACAACTCACTCAGCCCCATTCTTATTGCACCAGCAACCTCTGCCACCTGGAAGAGCAAAAGCAACATGTGCACGGGAACACCATCACTTTCAAGTTCCCCTCCAGGTCACACGCTATCCCGACTTGGAACTATAATTGCCGTTTTATCATTGCTGGGTCAAAATCAAGGAATTCAATCCTGAACAGCACTAAGGGGGCAAAAAAAATCGAACATATAGTTCGGAGGGAGGCCTTAATGACAGTGTACTGTACTAGACTCATTGTTATGGTCATTCAATATGTTTTTAAGACCAACAAACTCATACTGTCTCCTTATTCTGAATGAAGTGAAAACAACTCTGTATTACAACGGAATTCACAGATATACCTTGCACATCTCAGTGCAGCCATTAAAAGCCTTCTACAGAATATCAAATTTAGAGAATTTCATTTTCACACTCAAACAGCCCGTACTGTCCACCCAGTGATCAGCATAAACAGGTTTTATTGGACTGCAGGGCTGGGTTCACAGCTTCTGGCTTGACAATTGCACTGCTGTTCATTGTGTTATGGAAACTCTCAATAATCACTCAGCTCCAGCAATCCAGGAGACATGGAAGAAATGTAAGAAATGAGTTGAAGATGATCAGATCAGTCTTGATCAAATCGAATGGCAGAGTGTATTTGATGGAACTGAATCGCCTACTTCTGCTCCTACATCTTACGGTGCTTTTACTGAAAACGGGATGACATTTTGAAAGGTCGGGAAGAGCTCATTCAAAATTCTGACTGTCCATTCTAAATATTTTCTGAAGAACCTGTTTGGAGATGTTATTATACACCTCCGGAGCAGGTGGGGCTTGAAGCCCGGCCTCCTGGTCCAGAGGTAAGGAATTGGATTTACATGATGTATACTCAAACTGGGGTTGTTCTCCATACAGCTGGGAAGGTCAAGAGGAGATTTGGTAGAGGTGTTCAAAATCATGAATGGCTTTGGTCATGGAATCCATTCACTTTGGAAGCAGGCCATTTGGCCCATTGTGTCCACACTGACCCTGTGAAGGACATCTCATCCCATCCCTGTAACCCTACACATCCCTGGACACTATGGGGAATTTACCATGGCCAGTCAAACTAACCTGCAAATATTTGGACTGTGGGAGGAAACCAGGGAGAATATGCAAACTCCACACAATCACCTCATGCTCGAATTGAACCCAGGTCCCTGGTGCTGTGAGGCTGCAGTGCTAGGCACTGAGCCACCATGCCACCCCAATAAGAACGCTAAGATGACACTGCTTCCAATAGGGGAAGCTCCAGTGACTAGAGGAAACAGGATTGTGAAAAAAGAACTCGAGGCAGCATGAGGGAATTTTCTTTTCAAGCATTATGATTTGTGATCTGCAATGCACTGCTTGAAAGAGCATTGGAAGTAGATCCAATAGTAACTTTCAAAAGAGAATATAATGCATACTTCAAGGTGAAAATTATGCAGGCCAGCAAAAAGCCAGGCAATGGGATTAATTAGATAAAGTGATGAAAGAAGAGAAATTGATATATACTATTATTTTGGAAGGTGCCTTTTATATAGAGGTGTTGAATGTGGTTCATTTCTATGGAAGTTTTCTTCAAAGTAAAATTAAGGAGAGAGTCTTATGAAACAATGACTTTACTAAGGCATTACTCAGAAAGTAAATGGATAGAGACATATGTTATGAAAATTATCTATACTGTGGTGGTTTTATGATTGTTGAGTAAACATTGAAGTTTCTTTCCTGTTCAGAATCATCAAGGATTTATTTTAGTTCAGAGACCCAGAGATTGAAAGATTTCAGGATGGTTTGGAGGAAACCTGACAGTGATCACAAGCAAATTTAGTTCAGGATAGTCCTCTGAAAACACAGTCACCTCAGTAGAAAATTTTAGTTTGCGCAGCTTCCAAACCAGGAGAGTTTGTTTAGTAATCTTCAGATTATCAGAAGCTGGTAAAAAATTAAACTCTTGGCTTTGTGAGTATTCATGTAAGAGATTCCACAGTTCATAGGAAAGAAACTAAGGCAAATCAGTTAAGCAGAACTTAAAGATTTGAAATGGAGGGGTAATTTTTCTGAACTTGAATCTCTGTAAATTGATAGCATTGGTAAGCAGATTAAAACATTTGTTCTGCAGTGTGCTTTGAGATTTCTTTCAAACTGCCTTCTAGATCTAGATCGCTAATATTTTTCTTTTGATTTTGTCTTTTCTATAATAAACTTCTGTCCTGGTGTTAAAGAAACTGCAACTTCATGTGATCTTGTTTCAAGTAACTACCGAAAGTGTTAATTACAAATTTTAAAATTATCTATCGGGCCAGAAAACATTCTGAAATCTAACTTGTCCAGTAGTAGTACCATCAGCTAGAATAATAACAATCGGGATACTAAAGAGCTGGCACAGGCCTGATGGGCTGAATGGCTGTCTTCTCTGTGCTGTATTGTCTTTTGTTTCTGTGTAAACTGTAAAATGCTAGTCTTGAACTTGGAGAAATCCCCGGTTCTCAAGTGCACTGGTCACGCCAGAGTAAGCATGTACCACTATCCCTATTACACTGAGTACACTCAGATCTAATGTAAACGTAAATTGACTGAGATCAAGGGAAAAAGTGTCATGTCATCCACAGATGCAGACTGATTCTCTAGCTTCATATAAAGCTCAACTCAGTCACAGTACCCTCAGTTGTCATAAAAACCTATCCGGTTCACTTCACCTATTGGGTCTTAAATAATTAACTGATGTCAATGATAAGCTCTGCCCATCATCAAAGACTGATCTTGGGAGGAGCAAACACATGTCAGAAGGAGTTCGTTGAGAATCCCAGAGGGTACCAGGAAATAGTTATAATGGAGCATTATATGACAAGTTGGACCACTGTCCCATTCACATGTTTTACTGGTTTTTCCTTTTGAGGCTGCAGAGGTCCAGTGACTGTTATTAATGTTTACAGCATGTAGCTAAAGCGGTTATATGTTAGCACTCTTACAATGAGCCCAGTGTCTCACCAGGGACAATCATGTATCCAGAACAATCATGTAACATAACTGGCTATTTATGTGGTGAACCTACTTACTGTTCATCAAATTCTGCCTAACGTCTGCCTTGTGTATTGTCTGGGTATCCTTTCCCAGGGTATATCAGTAGCCCACACTAATACCAACAAGAACGGTAGGTACAGGTGAATCTATCCAAGATACCCCAGAACAGAGCCACTACTGTATTCCGAGAGGGCCGAGAGACAGAGAGAGAGAGAGAGGATTGGTGGTGAGTTTAACCCGAGGGTCACTGCATCTCAGGTGAGAGGAGAAGTGAGAAAGTGAGACCTTCATGTCTCCCATTTTAAGATGCCGGCCATGATAATCCCTGAAGTTACTGAAGCCTTAAAGATGGGAAATCTGCCGTCCTTTCTCTACCCAGCCTAAATGTGACACCAGACCCAATGTGATTGGCTCTTAACTGTCCTCAGAAATGGCCTTAGCAAGCCAGTTAGACCAGGCCAGTTAGGGAATGGGCAAGAAATGCTAGCCTTGTACTGGTGCCTACATCCCAAATTAACACGTGCTTACAGAACAAAACAAACAACATTGAAACAACCCAATGCTTGGCTGCCGAGCTGATTTCAAGCTGCATTTCTCCTGGTATTAATTGGCTCAGACAGTAAGGTGATCCTCGACATTTCTCAGGCCCCATTGTAAGCCGCCCTGAAAGGAGCCTAAATAAACAATATCACTTCTCCCAGGCCCATCCTGCCCCTCTCTCTGAAACATCAGAAAACACTGACCCACCAAAGAACTTGCACACGTGCGTGAAAACCAAACGGAGGAACATGCAAACACTGGATTGTTTGCAAATCGAACGCATAAAGCAAACGCTTAAAATCTAATGTAAAATCTATTGCATTTACTGCGCCTACCGCTGTCCGCAAGGATTTGAAGGCAGTGTAATTATTAGTTCTGCCTGATGTTAATGTGTGAATTTAATAAACTTTGCGACAAGCGTGTTTTCTGAATAAACAGCCGAAGAACACGCCGCCTCCCTCCCTGTTTAACTGAGCAACACAAATTAATGAATTAAAGACGAACATCGGGCCAGGCTCTGTATCTGTGACGCTCAGGACATTGTAATCCACCTCAGTTAGCACACTGGCCCTCCCTTGTGGGAACTCGGCCGTCGCTGGCGGAATATTGCTGGCCTGCGCTCATTTCGTTATTTAGAGGGTTCCGGGACGCGCGGAGGTCCCCAAAAGTCACACGCATCTGTCCTCCACCCCATGAGGAGGAGCCTTTACCCTGACACTGTTACCCACCCAGGCCCATTCACAGTCACCCACCCCCTCACACCGTCACCCACCCACAGCCACCCACCCCCTCACACTGTCAACCATCCCCAGCCACCCACCCACCCCCTCACAGTCAACCACCCCCTCTCACTGTCACCCACCCCCCAGTCACCACCCCCTCACACTGTCACCCACCCCCTCACACCATCACCCACCCCCAGTCACCCACCCCCTCACACTGTCAACCACCCCCTCACACCCACCCCCTCACACTGTCAACCACCCCCTCACACCCACCCCCTCACACTGTCAACCACCCCCTCACACCATCACCCACCCCCAGTCACCCACCTCCTCACACTGTCAACCACCCCCTCATACTGTGACCCACCCCCAGTCACCCACACCCTCAGACAGTCACCCACCCCCAATCACCCACCCCCTCACACTGTCACCCACCCACAGTCACCTACCCACTCACACCGTCAGCCACCCCTAGTCACCCACCCCCTCACACAGTCACCCACCCCCAGTCACCCACCCACTCATAGTCACCCACCCCCTCACACTGTCACCCACTCACTCAGTCACCCACCCACTCACAATCACTTACCATCTCACAGTGTCACCCACCCACACTCTGTCACCCACTTACAGTCACCCACCCATTCACACTGTCACCTACCCACAGTCCCCTGTCCTCTCACTGTCGGCCACCCACTCACTGTTACCCCCACAGTCCCACTCACTGGGAGCTGGGATTCAGGTTAAAACAGGCCACACCACCAGAAGGTTCCCAAAAGGACTCACCGTATTCTGTCTGCTCTCTCCTCCCTCCACCCCACGAGACCCCCTAATGCCCACTTGTGGAGATGTCTCTACCCCGACACAACGGCAAGTGGCCCAGGAGGCCAACTGGAGATTAAGGGTGTTCGATACCCTGATCTACACATTAAGGTGCCTGGTGTCAATGCAGGCTCAGGGGGTAACCTCACACACACGAGCTCCATGTCCCCACGTGCCAGCCCCTCAGGGGGTGGGGGAGGGCGGAGGAATGTTTCTCATCATTTTAATGGGAATCCAATCACTAGATTAAAGGGATCCCGAGCCCAACACTGGGTGAGGGTGGAGGGGTGAGTGGGGTGAGTGGGGTGAGTGGGGTGAGTGGGGTTGGGGTTCCTAACCTCGTTAGTGAGGATGTATCATAGCCCCCCTTATGGTAGGGATCCCCAGGAACCCTGCCCAAGGGGGAGGCAGAAACCACATCCCCATATTAAAGAGATTCCTCCATCCATCCTGGTCAAGGCAGCCTCCTTTACTGTCTCTCCCTGCCCCCACCCACCTCATGCTAAAGGTGTCTCCATCCTTATTTTAACGTGGATATCCAAACTCCCCCCACCCCTGTCAGAGGGGATCTCTCTATCCCATCGTTAAAGGGGTCTTTCTGTTCGCTGTGAAAGGGGTCCCTCTCTCTCTATTTCCCTGTGAAAGAGGTCCCTCTCTCCACCTCCTTGTGAAAGGGGTCCCTCTGTTCCTATGTCAAAGAGGTCTCCCTCTCTCTCTCTATCCCCCTGTTCAAGGACGTCTCTTTCTATCCGTCCCCTCTGTTGAAGGGGTCTCTCTCTCGACTCGTCCTGTTAAAGGGGTCTCTCTAGCCCCAGGTTAAAGGGGCCAGGAGCCTTATTGAAGGAATTCCGGACATGTCAAATACAGAGCTCTGTCTGCCTACACACACCCATCCAAGCTCCCAATGCCATAAGGGCCTCTGCTCGTCCTCCAATTCCTATATTTACAGAAGCTCAGGACTCACCCATGTCAGGCTGGCTCTGTCTCTTACAGAGAGCCCCCCCCGTCCCCAGTTCCCCAATGCTGGGGGGTCCCAGTATCGCCGCTACTGCAGGATGCGCAGCGCCAAGCCCCGCAGTTAGTGTGTCTCGGACCCCCGCTCCCCAGAGCGCTATCCCCCTTCCCTGGCTCTCGCTCTCACCTGGATCCGTTTCGCTTCTCTTCTTCCAGCTGCTGCAGCAGACAACCTGCTTTCTCGCCTCTTTTTTTTTAATCGTTTCTCTTTCCTCTTCTATTTCAGGCGCATTTCACTGAGGCGCCGCATTACAGCCAGCAAACACCACAATACTCACATCGCCGTGCGCGCCCCCGGCCCCCTGCGCGCTCCCGCTGGTCCATACGCGCACCCGACAGCCAGCAAGCGCAGTGCGTGGGGAGGGAAAAGCCAGCGTGTGCTCGCCCCCGATAGCAGCATTGCACAGAAAGGCCTAGGAGTGAGTTCTCGCTGGCTGAGGGATCTGTTTCTATCCAAATTATTTTTGGCTGCATTTCTCCTGAAGGTGTAAAGCATAGAAATAATATACCATTCACACCCGTTCTTCACAACAGAGGCTTCTACCAGGGAACTTCTGAATCCACTGATCCCTGGCACCAAGAGCCAAGGTCAGAAAAGGTCTTCACAGTTTCTAGATTGACCTGCCTTTCTCAATCACAGGGCATTCCAAAATGCTTTACAACCTGTGAAGTACTTGTTCCGAAGACGCAAAAACAGAAGCTGGTCTGGCAGCATCTGTGGAGAGAAATCAGAGTTAACTTTTCAGGGCAAGTGACCCTTCCTCAGAACTGATGGTAGCTCTGAATCTGTCAGTTTGTATGCAGCAGATTAGGTTGGGGGGGGGGTGCAAAAGGGGTAACGAGTAAATGATAAGTGGGGATGGAGCCCACTGTTAACTCTGATTTCTCTTCACAGATGCTGCCAGACCTGCTGAGCTTTTCCAGTAACTTCTGTTTTGGTTTCCGATTTACAGCATCCGCAGTTCTTTCGGTTTTTGTTCTGAAGAAGGGTCACTGGACCTGAAACATCAACTCTGCTTTTCTCTCCAAAGGTGCTGCGAGACCTGCTGAGTTTCTCCAGCAATTTCTGATTTTGTTTCTGATTTCCAGTATCTGCAGTTCATTGTGCTTTTACATTAAATAGTTACTGTAAAGTGGGAAAAGTGCAAGGTAAATTGTGCACAGCAAGCTCCCACAATGTAATGATGTCTGGTCATCTGCTTTGAGTGAAGGGGTCGTATTGACCAGGGCATTGAGGAGTTTTCCCTTGGGCTTCTACAGTGCCATGCTTTTAGAGGGCATATTTTTGATTCATTCATGGAACATAGGCATCGCTAGCTATCGCTCGTTCCTTAACACTCATGAGAAGGTGGTAGTGAGCTGTCTTTTTACATTTTGCTAGACAATGCAGTGTAGGGACATCCACAGCGCCATTAGAGAGGGAATTCCAGGTGTTTGACACTGAAGGAATGACAATGAATTTCCAAGTCAGGATACGTGAGGCTTGAATGAAATATGAGCTGGGAATGGATAAAATATGAACAATTTTATTGTCACATGTATTTTACAGTGAGACAAACAGTAAACTGCAGTGAAAGCTTTTCTAATGTCACTGTGCTCCAGTGCCATATTGAATTGTTTCAATAGATTTTTTTAAAAAAATAGAAAGATGTCTCTTAAAGAGAGCCTATCAGGTGGTTTTCCCATTTATCTGCTGTCCTTGTTATTTGAGATGGAAGAGACTGGGGTTTTGGAAGTCATTTTGGAAGGAGCCTTGGTGAGTTGCAGCTGTGCATCTTATAAATGGCGCACACTGCAGTGACTTGAGTGTGAGTGATGAAGGGTGCGAATGTAGAAAGTGGTAGGTAAGATGCCAGTCAGGTGGGTTGCTTTGTCCTGGAAATAGAATATTGCTAATTTCTCATCCAAAGCACTGTATCTCTGCCTGCGTTGAATCTGTTCTGTCCAGAATGTTTCCCCAGATTCCTTTATTTCTCTTAAAAAAGGCATGATTCTTTCTTGGGCCATGATTCATCATATGAATAGAAGTATTCTTAGTTAATAAGTAGTAAAGAGTAGGGATAAATGGGTAATTTTCAGGTTGGCAAACTCTAACTAGTGGAGTGTCACAAGAATTCAGTAGTGGTTTCAACCATTTAAAACCTATTCAATAACTCATATGTATGGTTGCTAAATTTTTGCCGATGACACAAAGATAAGTAAAAAAGGTAAGTTGTGAAGATGACAGAAACAGTTTGCAAAAGGATATGTTGCGCAACCAGGGATTATAATCTCAGGATAAGGGACAGGTCATTCAAAACTGAGATGAGGATGAGTTTCATTATTCAGAGTCATAGAGTCACATAGCGTGGAAACAGCCCCTTCGGTCCAACCAGTCCACACCAAACATAATCCCAACCTAAACTAGTCTCACCGCCTGCTCCTGGCCCATATCCCTCCAAACCCTTCCTATTTGTGTACCTATCAAAATGTCTTTTAAATGTTGTAATTGTGCATACATCTACCACTTCATCAGGATGTTCATTCCACATGTGGACCACTCAGTGTAAACAATTTGCCCATCGTGTCTTTTTTAAAGGTTTCTCCTCTCACCTTAAAAAATGTGCCCTCTAGTCTTGAAATCCCCCATCCTAGGGAAAAGACCACTACCATTAACTTTATCTACACCTCTCTTTATTTAATAAACTTCTATCAGGTCACCTCTCAAACTCCTATACTCAAGTGAAAAAAGTCCCAGCGTATCCAGCCTTTCTTTATCACACAAACCTTTCATACCTGGCAACATCCTGGTAAATCTCTTCTGGACCCTTTCCAGCTTAATAATATCCTTCCTATAAAGGGGCAACCAGAACTGGACACAATATTACAGAAGAGGCCTCACCAATGTCCTGCACAACTTCAACATGACTTCCCAACTCCTATACTCAAAGGACTGAGCAATGAAGGCAAGTGTGCCAAATGCCCTGTCTATATGTGACACAAGCATCAAAGAATTAAGTACCTGCACCCTTTGGTCTCTCTGTTCTACAACACTACCCAAGGCCCAACTATTAATTGTATAAGCCCTACTCTTGCTTGTTGTACCAAAATCAATACTTCACATTTATCCAGATCGAACTCCACCTAACATCACTGAGCTTGTTCAAGATAGAAATTGATAGAGAAAATGGCATTCATGGAGCTGGTCAGCTGTGAGCTAATTGTCTGATGGCCCAGGCTCCGCAACAGAATAACCTACTCCAGTTTCCATGTAAAACAAAATTTTTGAGTAGGCACGAGCTTGTAGATGGACGACAATACATAAAAACATAAACTTGACCTCATTGACAGGAAGAATGAAAAGTTGCATGTTATTTAAATAGACAGCAATTACAGAATTGTGTGGTCAAAGGAGTTTGGGTTACCTGGTACATGAATGGCAAAAAAGTTAGTATGTAGGTACAGCAAGTGATTAGGAAGGCAAATAGAATCTTGTTGTTTATTGTGAGGGGAGTCAAGTGTAAAAGTGGTGAAGTTTTACAACAGGTGCATAGGGTATTGGTGAGACCATATCTGGAGTGCTGTGTTCAGTTTTGGTCTCCTTACTGAAAAAAGCATATATTAGCATTAGAAGCATTTCAGAAAATGTTCATTCATCTGATATCTAGGACAAAAGGGTTATCTGTTGGAGAGCTTTTGGATAAGTTGGGCCTATACCCATTGGAGTTCAAATGGATAAGAGGCAACTTATTGAAAGATGAGAGATCCTGAAGGGAATTGGGAGTGTGGATGCTGAGAATGACGTTTTTCCTAATGGAAGAGTCTCGAGTCAGGAGACATAGTTTAAAAATAAGGGGTTTCTGATTACAGCTGGAGATAAGAGAAAACATTTTCTCTCAGAGGATCGTTTGTATGTGGAATTCTTCTCCCTCGAGAGCAGTAAATCCAGAGACACTGAATAACTTGAAGGCTGAGTTAGATATATTCTTAATGGAAAAAGGAGGAGTAGAAAACAGGAAAGTAGAGTTGATGCCACAATCAAACCAACCATGTCCTTATTAAATGGTGGAACAGACTCAAGGGGCTGAATGGCCTACTCTTCCTCCTATTTCCTATGACCTTATAACATTCCACTGACCAAAGTACTAAATAGAATATCAAGAATGGACTTTTTATTGGTTTCCCCCTATTTCTTTGGAATGACATTATTTGATTGGCTCCTACAAAGGCAAACAGGTGCAATGGGTTGAATGGCCTCATTCAGTGCTGTATTGTTCTATGAGAATATAAAGAGGAAGTAGGCTATTCAGCTCCTTCAGGCTGTTTCACTCTTCAAATAGATCACGGCTAATCTCTATTGCACTTCATTTACTCGCCTTTGTTTCAAATTCCTTCATTCCCGTATTAAACAAGTGTTTGCTTCCAGCCCAGAATTGACCTAGCTTGAGTCCTCATGTTCTGCATTTCCCTACTGGAGGAAATCAGCCTTCTCTACATATAATTGTTTTAGTGTTTCAAATGCCTCAGCTAAACTGCCCCTTAATCTTCCAAATTTTCAGAAATACAAGCTAAGTTTAACATCATAATTTACCCCTTTAGGACATAAATATAATTATGCAAAGAAACTGACTTACTTGGAGTGTGTGGGCATGTATATGTTTGAAGAATGGTGGACAATTTTGCATGTGCATGCATGTGCGCAAAATCATTGTATGTCCACATATGTGTCTGCTCAAACTACTTGCAAATGTGTGCCAAGTATAACAGAAAACACGTGTCCTGTCTTTAATATGAAACCCCATTCCTTGAGTATGAGCCTTCATGACTTCTGCCAGGGTGCATTTAGGGACAGCATTAAGATAAAATTAAAACTAAAGTAAGCGGGAATCCACAGGGTGTTAAAGTTTAATGGTGATTTAATTTGTCTGTTTAATTTGGAGTGCAAACATGAATCCTGGGACTCCCTCCTCATTTAAGCTTGCTGCAGCAAGTCTAACACAGCTTCAACTCTGTGACGCGTCTATGTGATTGCCTTTAGTAGATTGTCCCCTGGAGGTGATAATATGATATGCAGTTATTATTCAGGAAGGTGCATTAGCCAGACACAAATTTTAGTCATTTTCAGGAGTCCTGCAGAATTCTCTCCTTGATCCAGGCTCATTTAAACCAATTATTAAATTTAAACTCTGACAGATGGTGGGAGCCTCCCAAAGATGTGAAAAGAACGACCAAATTGCCCCTTTCTTTACTTTCCCTGCAAGAATGACACTTACAGCAGAGCATCAGGAAAGTAAGAGCCCCAGAAAATCAAATTGTCTTTCCTCTTTTCCCCATTTCTAATAAGTAGCACTTGGGTAGTATGCATAATTACAAAACTATGCTGTGTCACATTAATAAGGCACAGAATCCCCAGGCAAAGATCTTGAATGAAGTGACATTTTCGAAGTACAACTATAAGTGTAGCTCAGTGATTTGAAGTGCATCTAATGAATGTGATCTTTATGTTCCTTGCTTCACATTGAAGCATTCTGAGGAGGCGGTGGGAGCAGTAACGTTACTGGACTTTGAGCTGGAGGAACGTTCCAGCAACATTGCGAGGTTCTTGTGTAGACACAGAATGTTTTCTCTCACGGCTATGGGTACCATCTGACGTCAGGCGCAGTCTTATCACATTTATGCCTTTCATCTGAAACTATGGTTCAGATTTGCAACTGGCTAGAGGGTTGAGATTCTAATGTAGATGGGAGTTGCGTACGGGGACTCTGAGGAATCTCCATTGTAATACAGTCCACAGGAATTTCCTGACAAATTGAAGATTCCGATGATCAATTTCTCTAAACTTGGGAATCTGGGAACCTCTGAACATCTCCATTGAATCAGAAAATTTGGAGGGTTCTGACAAAATTAATGGAAAGAGTTACTCAGGTAATGTTAGATATTAAATACTTACACTGACTCCTGAGTAACTATTAAACAGATCTCACCCTTACCTCGCAAACACCACCCTCACATTATACTTGCCCTAGACCCTTACACAGCCGATCCTGATCTGACACGCATCCCAACACCTGATAACCCCTCATTCCCCCACCACCAGAACCAACCCCACTCCCCTTCCCTGGGTCCCAGCCTGACCTTCCTTCACTGCTGCCCCACCAGAGTCAGAGGCAAACAGCAACCCCCCGCCAACCACACAAACTGGTTCTCCTTCCTGGTGTCAGATTAATCCTGACCTCACTTGCTGTTGGAGCTGACACAGTCAGCACTCAAACCACGCCCCCCCATCAATACCCCAGCCCGGCAGATCTGTCCCAGCCGCTCCTATCCCACTGACCTCAATTCGACCCCCTCACCACCAGATCAGTGCACTCCAGACCCATAACCGACACTCCCCAGCATCACTCATCCAGACCTACGTTAAATACATTATCAGTTACCTGCCTCTTTGCCATTTTACACCCTGGCATTCTGCCTACTTGGCACCTACTCCCTTCCCAACTGGCATCTCACCCACATGGTACCATACCCCTACCAACCTAGTAACCTACTTACCTGCAACTCTATCCCAACGTATCTGACACCTAACCCTCCTGGCACCCTTTCCCTCACACCTCCCATCTGTACCTATCGTTTGACAGCAGCTATCAAAGTGGCTGCCTGGATCTTTACATTTCAGAACACAGCAGCTCAGTGCTATGTTTTGGATGTGGTTTTCCTTCCTCTGACCGTTCTGCACTGTGAAAACACTGTCAGAATGGAAGTATGTCCTTGCATTTCAAAAGGAGCCCTGATCGGAATCTTCTCTCAGAAAATGCAGAGCTCCCTTCATTTCATACAAAAAAAGAAGGGTTTGAAGTGGACAATTTGTGTCAGATTTCCATTCCCCGCAAACTCTACCCCATTGGGATATTGGAATCAGATTCATTGTTCACAAATGGTGATTTTAGTGCTATGGAAAATGATAAGCTTTGTGTGATGATGTGTGAACTGCAGTGCTTATTGATCCTACTGTGATAGTCATGACAAGTCATTGGAGGTCAAATGGGTTGATGCTTTTTACTATGATCAGGACATTTAATAAGCACTTTATCTCCTGGCTTTAGCTGCCAATCCTTAAAGTGAATGTTTCACTCTGCATTTACTTTCTTTTGATCCTTTTGTTCTCAATCACTTTCACAGATTTATTGACTATCAACTCTTGGAGTAGTCTAGGCTGGCAGAGAGGTAAAACCACCAGAGTCTTTCCAAACAATAGTGCTGCTATTTCATTAGAGAGAGTCAACTGGTGTTGGTTTCGCCTGAGGGTCACCATACCTCAGGAAAAGAGAGAGGTTGAGAGGGAGAGAGGATGTGTAAGGAAGAGTGTAGCTGGAGGATTTCCAGTCACTGAGTGAGGTGTCATCCAATAATGAAGAAAGTGACACAACACTTGCTTCCATGACTTTGCTGTCAACTGTAGCTGTATTTATCACTAAACATACATTTCACAAGTCCTCCATTGACTCCTCACCAACTGTCGGGCTTTTCTACGTATGGAACCCAGGTAATTCACAAACGTACTGGGCTTATTGAGTGGTAAAGGGGGATATCCATTGTCACTTTTCATCACCTGGGGGACACTAAACATGGCAAACATCTGGTCAATCTTTGGTTTGACTGCTTTCACAATTGAAGTTGATGTAACTATTCCCATGATTGGGAATCTGCTATAGTCATTGGTAACAGCAAGTAGTGTTCATAGCTCGGGGCATCTTGAGAAATCATACTGATTTGATACTGTGGTTGCTTGATATATCAAATACGCATTGATATGTGCTCTACTATGTAGTCAATATTAGGCAACCCTCTTTTCTAATGGATTCTTTGTTACTAACAATGGCCTGGTGACCTTCATGG
This sequence comes from Ginglymostoma cirratum, assembly GCA_024137785.1. Lineage (NCBI taxonomy): Eukaryota > Metazoa > Chordata > Chondrichthyes > Orectolobiformes > Ginglymostomatidae > Ginglymostoma > Ginglymostoma cirratum. Next base: position 31,376,189 of record JAHRHZ010000028.1, on the reverse strand, counting down.
GTTATATCAACAAAAATGTCATGTCATCCCAATGTCATTGTATTCACTCAATGACATTGGGATGACATGAGATCTATGTAACATGTGATCTGATATGTCTATAATGGTGAGCTCATTTCAAACATTATGGGACTGTATGGTGTGTGTGTGATTTCCTTTCTGAATGCTCCATTCACAGTTTAGTGATTCCATAGCTGCTATACACAGTTGTAACACCTCACCTGGTTTTATTGCTATCTTCAAGTCAGCTGGTTTTACAAGTCGGCACTACATTTAGGTCTATGTTGTCATGATGAGTAGGACTGACTGTCGGCATTGGATGCTACGAGAGGTAATCCCTTGGCCTCAATGTGCCTGGCTGAAACTCAGTGTAGAACATGTACTCTGGTAATCTGACTGCATGATTTTCTAAGTGAACTATTGGACAAGATTACTAGTGGTTTGTGATCAGTTAGTATGTTAAATTTGTTTACAAATAAGTAGAAATAAAAGTATATGACAGCCCATGTGACTATGAATGTCTGTCTTTGTCTCTCTGGTTGTGAATAACATTGCCTTACATGGTGTTAGAAATCCGCTTCAACAATTGATGGGTCATTTGTCTCCTTCCTACATGAGAACTTCACCTAAGCCAACTGGGCTTGCATTCACAATTAGCTGACATGTTTTTTTCAGGGTCAAAATAGGTATTAGTGCAACTTACTGACAACTTCTGAGTTGAAGTAATTGTTAAAGACTTTTGGTATTTCTTCAAAATTTACTGTTATTCTTTAATCTCTTGGCGAGCTGAAATATCGCTAGTTGTCCTCCCAATTGTGTAAATTTACGTATTCAGCTTCTGAGTTAGCATCTAAATTAGAAGCTATTCTGTATCTCAGAAACTGTTTTCTCCAGGATGTCAACTTTCATGTTCTACTCAATCTGCAATTAAATCATCCTGACGGTATTAATTCTAATACCCTGTCTTTCTAATTTGGTTGCACACTTTTCTTGCTTAAAATATTTTTGTATTGGAGTGATAGTAGTTTTGTTGTTCATTACTGCAGTACTGGAAGGTTTTCCTGTGTTTTAGAGCTTCAGTTATGGATTTCTAACCTTTCACAGCTGAAATGGAGGATTTTCTTCTATCACAGCTTTATTGTATGAAGCCCACTGTTCATGGCTTTAATAAATGATTCCTGCATTAATCATGGTTTCACTGAGTGATTTCTACTTCTTGCAATTTAAATAAATGATTCCCACCTTTCCAATGACCTGAATAAAGTCTTCCAAACTCTCTGACCCTGTTAGATTCGATGTGATCTCCTCAGGCTTTTAATCTGTCCAAAGTTATCACTTCAGTGACTAGATGCACAATGTCCCCAGAGTCTGTGACCTAGGATTTTTTTTTTCATAAACCTTTATTTCCCTTTCTCTGGCCATGCCACTCACTTTGCGGTGATGCTCAATCTGAGCTGTAAGTAAATTTAAACTTCTTACCTGCCAGCCTGGATTACTGTGCGATTGTAAAGTTTTCGCTGGTGCACTAGGGACTTTAAACATGATTCGCAGAGTCTCCAATGCCTGTTTGTTCACCGCTGAGCTCCGACTTGGACCACCCTCATAGACCATTGTCTTACGATGCAGTCTGTTCCTGCATTGAAGTTACTAATTCAATTTCTTCAGCGAAATGTTAACCCTCTTGGTGAAGTGTTTCTCTTACCAGGTCTGAAATGCATTTACCGTTCACTGGAGTATTCTTCCTTGTCGAGAATAGCCACGAGGATTTCTTCTGTTGCATTCTTAAATTGTAAGCTGTTCTCTGCTTCTGACTGTGCTGTTTAATAGATAACCTGTAGCTGAGTCTGAAGATCTGGCAACACTGTTCACTATCTGTTGCATGAGCAAATATTTCCAAACTGTTGCCTACTATGTATCTTATGGACTTGTCCAGCTCATTGTACTGTATGGGCGACTGGTCCTGATGAAAGTTGGGGTCACTATCCTTTTTATCTGCAGAAAACTACAGGAGTTGCTTTGTCTGGTGTGATAGGGAAATTTACCTCCTGGTTTATCTAGAAGAGTCTCTGTTGGTTAACACGATGGAGCTTATTGCCCATTACCAATTAGTTACAGGTTACATTGGTAAGATAGACATTGTTAAAGAGACTTTGAGAAGGACCTGATGTTAGGTCTCACTCCTGAGCTGTTCTGCCCACAAGTTGAGATCTCACCATCATCGAAATCTCACTTATTGGACGTCTCAGAATTAACCCTTTCAGACCCATAAACAACAGGTACCAGTAATGTGGTCAGCATGCAGTTTGAGAATTATGTTAGTGTGTGTAGGGGCCACACAAGTGACTATAATCATCAACAAATACATTGCTAAGTGTAACCTTTTGGCACAAAAGGATAGGGAGTAATATATTGGCATGGATTAAGGCTTTGATAATATTAGTAAAGTTTGGTCACATGGGATACAAGGTGAACTTGCCAATCGGATACAAAATTGGCTCTACAGTAGGAGACAGACGGTGGTATTGGAGTGTTGTTTTTCTGGACTGGAGGCCTGTGACTAGCAGTGTTCCACAGAGTGTGTTGTGTCCACTTTTGCTTGTCATTTGTATAAATGATTTGGATAAGAATATAACAGGCATGGTTAGTAAGTTTGGGGATGACGCCAAAATTGGTGGCATAGCAGACAGTGCAGAAGGTTATCTAAGATTACAAAGAGATCTTGATCAAATGGGTCAATGGGCTGAGGAGTGGCAGATGAAGTTTAATATGGATAGAAGCGAGGTATTGCATTTTGGTAAAACAATCAAAGACAGGACTGATACAATTGATAGTAGGCCCTGGGTAGTGTTGTAGAACAGAGAAACGTAGGAGGTCAGGTACATAATTCTTTCAAATTTGCATTACAGGTAGACAGGGTGGTTAAAAAGGCCGAAAGAAATGTGTATGCTGAAATCAGAAACAAAAATAGAAATTGCTGGAAAAGAACAGCAGGTCTGATAGCATCTATGGAGAGAAATCAGAGTTAATGTTGTGGTTGATTGGCTCGCCGAGCTGGTTTGTTGTTCCGCAGACGTTTCATTACCCTGCTGGGTAACATCATCAGTGCAGCCTCCGATGAAGCGCCATTGTGTTTTCATGCCTGGTATTTGAACTCTGGAGTCCATTGAGCTGGATTACCTCACTTCCGATTTTCCTTCGCAATGGAGTGTATATGGGGTTGAGTTCTATGTGTTTGTTGATGGCTTTCTTCGTGGAGTACCAGGCTTCTAGGAATTCCTGTGCCTGTCTCTGCTTTGATCAGTTCTGGGGAAGGGTCACTAGACCTGAAATGTCAACTCTGATTTCTCTCCACAAATGCTGCCCGACTTGCTGAGCATTTCCAGCAATTTCTATTTTTGTTTGCGGTTAAGAAGGCATTTAACTCGCTTGGTCTGATTGATCAGGCCTTCGTATAGGAGTCAGGACATCATGTTGAGGTTGTACAGGATGTTGGTGAGGCCTCTTCTGGAGTACTGTGTGCAACTCCAGTCACCCTGTTATAGGAACAATATTATTAAAGTGGAGAGAGTTCAGAAAAAAATTACCAAGATGTTGCTGGGGATGGATGGTTTGAGTTATTAAAATAGTCTGGATATGCTGGGACCTTTTTTTGACTGGAGCGTAGGAGGTTGAGGGGTGACCTTATAGATATTCATAAAGTCATGAGGGGCATAGATAATAACAATAGAATAATAGAATAGCAAAAATCTTTCCTCTAAGTTCAAAACTAGAGGGCTTATTTTTAAGGTGAGAAGAGAAAGATTTAAAAAGGACATGAGAGGCAACTTTTTTACATAGAGAGTGGATAGCGTGTAGAATGAATTGCCAGAGGAAGTGTTGGATGTTACTACAGGTACAACATTTCAAAGATATTTGCATAAGTATGTGTACGAGGAAGATTTGGAGATTGGAAGGATATGGGCCAAATGCAGACAGGTAGGACTGGTTTAGTTTGGGAATGTGGTCAGCATGGACAAGTTGGACCAAAGGGTCTGTTTCCAAGCTGCATGACTCTATGACTACATGACTCTGCGGCTAGACGGGGAGATGCAGAAAGGTTGCTACTCTTTTCTGGTTGGCCTAAAACCATACAATACTTTCAGAGCAACAGCAAGCCATTTAAGACTGAGATGAGGAGGAATTTCTTCACTCAGAAGGGGGTGGATTGTGTACACTGACGTTAAGAAAACAGTAGTAGGCATTATAACGAATGGGATTAAAGAGACAGTGGTAACATAGATGGTATCACGCCTCACAGGAGTAGCATGCAGGAAATCAATTTCTACTATTCCTAGGATCATTACAAAAGCTAAAGATTTCTAAAAAGGTTATGAAAAATTCTCAATTGACATGTTTTTATGTGAGCCAGGCTGATAGGAAACAAGGACCAGGTTTTGGACTGAACAAGAAATGCTATTTATTACAAGTAATGGAAAATCAGGAAAAGGAGTTCAATGATTCCCATTCACAATAGTTGCTGAGATGATTCTTATGATTCTTGTGCTCATCAAAATGCTGCTTCTCAGTCCTCTTTCTCCACTTGCTTCCATTGGCTTGTACAAGGCACAGACTGGCTGATTCACTTATAAAAGGTTTCTGACTTAATAATTAAAAGTCACAGATTACTGCAACTGCTGAACGAAAGATAAATTGGTTTTCTTCAGTCTTAAAGTGGCTTACTTCAGGGAACCAAGAGAAAGAGACAAAGAGCTCCTGAGCTATGGTTGTCCAAAGGCTTCTCTGTATCATGTTCAAGCCCCAATCCGTTCAGCTACCTGAGAACCAATCACATAATTGTTAATAGACAGCAGATCTTTGTCATTGGTAACTGGTCACTAATCCACAAACCAGTCAGCTACTGATGTCAACCAAAGTCCATTTATATACACCCTTTGGCTCCAGTTCATCTGCCGCATCTGCTGTAGCTCACATCATTATAAGTCATGTTCACAAAGAGTGTCAAATTATTTGCTTTCTAGGGTGGTTCAAAGGTGATTCATCCTCCTCATCAAGTTCTTCTTTTTGACCAGAATAAATTTTTGTTGAGTGTTATGAAATATCTGCTTAAATATCTGTTCATCTACTGACTTCTCCATTTGTCTATGTTCCCAGGACACTTTAGACACCCCTTTCTTCATACCTTTGTAATTAAGTTGAGGACACTGGTTTGAGTTCCAAGTAGCTCTCCCTCAAACTGAATTTGACATTTTGCCTTGTTGTGATTGCTGCCCCCCAGTGGATCCTTAACTACAAGATCTCTTATTAATCCGACGTCATTACACATCACGACATCTAAAATATCCAGTTTTCAGGTAGGTTCTGCAATGTGTTGCTGTAAGAAACAATCCCTGAAGTGCACTACAAATTTGGCTTCCATACTAAGAACATAGGAGCAGGAGTAGACCAATCAGCCCATTGATCTTGCCCAACATTCAATATAGTCATGGCTGAACGAACACTTTAATGTCTCTTACCCAACTAATGTGCATAACCGTTTATGCCACTGGTCATCAGAAAGGGATCAGTCTCTACCTTAAACATACTTAAAGTCTGAGCTCCATAGCCCTCTGTGGTCGAGAATTCACAACCCTCTGAGCAAAAGAATTTCTCCTCATCTCTAGCCAAAGTGGCATCCCACTTCTTTTTAAATTATTTTCACTGGTTCCAGACTCTCCAACCAGGGGAAACATCTCACCTGCATTTACCTTGTCTATACCTTTAAGAATTTTGCAAGTTTTAATGAGATCATCGCGCATTCTACAAAACTCAAGAGAATAGCCGCCCAATTTGTTTGAACTCTCTTCTTTGGACACTCCCATTGCTCTGGGAACAAGTCTGGTGAACTTTTGTTCCATTCCCTCTATGACAAGAATATTTTTTCTGACATACAGAGACCAAAACAGCACACAGTACTCCAGGTTCAGTCTAAACCAAGCTCCCAGAAAACTGAAGCAAAACTTCACTACTCTACTCAGATCTTCTGTGCTCACTCCTTTCGCTCCCCACTTCCCACCATCAGCACTAATATTGTCTTTTCTTAGTGTCTTATTGATAATGACATCGTTTGTGCATCTACACTTTCCAAACTCTTATATTTAAGAAATATTCCGTACATCTGTTTCTCTTACCAAATTAACTAATCTCACATTTGACCACGTTATATTCCATCAGCCATTTTGCCCCATTCACTGAATCTGTCCAAATCCTCCTGAAACTGCTTTACATCTTCCTGATAACACATATTACATAGAATGTAGAGCAGTACAGCATAGGAACAGGCCCTTCGGCCCACCATGCCAGTGCCAACCATGATGCCAATATAAACTAATCCCATTTTCCTGCATATGGTCCATATCCTTCTGTTTCCTACCTGCTCACATGTCTGTAATGTCTCATGTTGTAATATCATTTTTGGCGTGTTGTCACTTAAAGAGTGCAACACACAGAGGAGCCATGTACTTGGATGTTATCCCATGACGACACACCACCAAAACGCTTCACTGTAGTGCTGTAGGCACAGGCTGTGCCTGGAGAATACTCTGTGTTTTAGATAATAGCTTAGCTGTACACAATCCTGCTAGAGATTTTCAAGTAAACAAAACCCATGCACCTCATTTGTGTTACGTTTATATCACGCAAGAATATTATTACAGAGATAACAAGCATGGGGCTGGATGAACACAGCAGGTCAAGCAGCATCATAGGAGCAGGAAAACTTGACGTTTCGGGCCTAAACCCTTCATCAGAAATATTATTACAGCTGTGTTATATATCAGATTGTGCGAAGCATCAGCACATCCTATGTATTAACTCTTTCACAGCAATTACCTGCTATGAAATAAAAGCACTGGGATCTTTGGCTTTTCGAATAGAGGAAAAGAGTATAAGAGCAAGAAATTCTTTCATTGTGGAGAATTCTGGGGACCACACTTGATGAAGGGTGTCAAGGGCCAAAATATTCTTCTTGTTAGAGTCTGATGTTACTCTTCACTTCTAAAGAAAGTTTATTTTTGTGGCAGAGATAAAAGGTACTGCAGATGCTGGAGAATCCGAGATAACAAGCATGGGGCTAGATGAACACAGCAGGTCAAGCAGCATCCTAGGAGCAGGAAAACTTGACGTTTCGGGCCTAGACCCTTCATCAGAAATGGGGGAGGGGAAGAGGGTTCTGAAATAAATAGGGAGAGAGGGGGAGGCGGATAGAGGATGGATAGAGGAGAGGATAGGTGGGGAGGAGTGATGCTACCCGAAGGCTGCAGGAACAGCAAATCATATTCAGCCTGGGAACCCTGCAGCCCAATGGCATCAATGTGGATTTCACAAGCTTCAAAATCTCCCCTCCCCCAACCGCATCTCAAAACCAGCCCAGCTCATCTCCACCTCCCTAACCTGTTTTTCCTCTCACCTCAAGCCACACCCCCATCTCCTATCTACTAACATCATCCCGCCCCCTTGACCTGTCCGTCCTCCCTGGACTGACCTATCTCCTCCCTACCCCCCCATCTACACTCACCTTTACTGGCTCCATCCCCGCCTCTTCGACATGTTTGCCTCCTCTCCACCTATCCTCTCCTCTATCCATCCTCTATCCACCTCCCCCTCTCTCCCTATTTATTTCAGAACCCTCTTCCCCTCCCCCATTTCTGATGAAGGGTCTCGGCCCGAAACGTCAAGTTTTCTTGCTCCTATGATGCTGCTTGCCATGCAGTGTTCATCCAGCTCCACACCTTGTTATCTCTGTGGCAGTTTTTCTTTCTATTTATAATTATTGTTTGATGAAGGTGTGAAAAACTACAAAATATTTTAGTGAAGTAAATAAAAATGTTGCTGGCCAATAAAACATTAATTTGTTTTTAAATATGATGCTATTTTAACAGTTATCTGTGGCATGAGGCATAACTTTTGGGCCACCAGATGGCATTTGGTAGCTACCATACTTCTGATATCCAGGAGGTGGCGGAAGCGTCCCAACAATAGGAGCTAACTGTCGAAACCACAAACTTGGTGTTGTTAACACTCAACCTGCTCTGCGTTTCCAGGCGTTACAATGCAAACACTCAGGATAACAGCACAAAGACCCTGTATTTACAGAACTAATCAAAAATCCAAACTCAGCCACTGACCCCTTGCACTCTCTGTGATTTTGATCTGTTCACAACATTCAACTCTAATTTTGCATCATGATCACACTGAATGAGTTAGATTCTCTGTCTTTCCAGCTGTTCCATTATCATTTCTTTTGTGAAATGTCTAAGGATGGAAGAAGGGCCAGCCATTATATTTTACTGTTTTAGTACAGGCAAATGTGCAATAAAAGAAAAATGAATTTGCCATTTCTTTTCTGGTAGAGATTGATTTCATGCAGTTGTCCATACAGTGGGCAGTGATATGGGTCAGTCTCAACAAATGAGATGCCAATCTTGACCAACATCTTTGTATCGCTTTCTAATACAAGGGCCAGTCTGTCAGTGTCAAGGTCTCGGTGTGTGTCTCTGTCTGTGGTACAGTGGGAATCTGGATCTGTGTCCATGTCACTGGCACAAGGGGATGGGGACAGCGCTGCACTGGGGCCTTGGTCTGGCTTTGTGTCTGTGTGTTAGGTCCAGCGACTGTCTGGGTGTGGGGCAGGAGTGAATGAAAGGTTTGAGGAGGGGATGGAATTGGAATTGAGAAGTGGAAGCGGTAGTAGGGAGAGCAAGAAGATAGGGGCTGATGAAAATGAGGGAAAAAGATGTGATGAAGGGAAGGAAGTGAGAGATGAGGAAGGGGTAATAGATAGAAGAATATTAGGAAGAAAGACAGATGTGGGGAATGATAGAGGATGTGGGGAATGTTCGAGCGTGTGGAGAATGATAGAAGAATGTGAGGAAGGATACAGTGATATGGAGATCAATACAGAGACGTGGGGAAAGACAGAGGGATGTGGGAAAAGAGAGAGATTTAGAAGAGAGGGATGTGTGGAAGGATAGAGGGATGTGAGGAAGCTCAGAGGCACGTGGGGAAAGAAAGAGAGATGTTGGAGTAGAGAGACAGATGTGGGGAAAATAAAGGGTTGTGGGGAATGATAGAGGGATGTGGAAAAAGAGAGAGAGAAATGGGGAAAGAACGAGGCATGTGGGAGAAAAATGTGAGAAATTGGAGAGCGAGAGATATGGGTGAGAGTCCGCACCCACTGCATAGCAATTGTCAACAATTGAGGAATGGAGTGAGAGGGAATAGTTTCATAGCTAATAGAGAAGGTGAGCAGTGGGAGCTGAGGGTGTGACAGATGAGCTGCGATTCATTCCTCGCCGTGCTCTCTGGGAGAACTGCAGCTGCAGAGATAGCCACTGTATGTGATGAATGACTCACTGCACTAACAGTCATCATCAGCATCTTGTACAGTCTCTACCTCTCAGCACTTCTGCAGCCTGCAGGGGCTACAAGGCTCCAGTGAGCAGACATGGAGCTCACTTCAGTTTTAACAAGGTATCTGCAGTGTTTTAGATTAACACAAGATTTAAAAAAAAAACACAATGATAATGCTGGGAGTGCACATCCATTTGCGAAAGAAATTAGGTTCAGCACAGGGAACTCGAAACATTGAAGTGATACAACACCCATTGTGACACCACAATCGAGGTGAGTCCTGGAACTGTTTTTCATAAATTAGTTGGGAACAGGTCGTGGGGAAAGGAGATGTTCTGTGATTAATCCTAGGACAGAGTCTTGATCTAATCAAGGGGACTGACTCTATAGTGAAGGGGATAACAAGGTGTAGAGCTGGATGAGCACAGCAGGCCAAGCAGCATCAGAGGAGCAGGAAAGCTGACGTTTCGGGTCTGT
>JAHRHZ010000028.1:31349124-31365925 GCA_024137785.1 Ginglymostoma cirratum | reverse complement strand
GGGTTAGCGGCTTATACAACCACTCAGAAAATGATGGGAATAGCCCAGAAATTACATAGGGGTACTGAGATGGTCTCTGTGAGCAGCTGAATAGAACAGAAATATCAAGACAGCATACACAAAAGTGTTGGGGAGCGTCCAAAATGCATGCACACGAATGGCAGACTGACTACTGACTGAAAACTTTCCAATATCTAAAAGAATACTCTTCACATGAAGACCTGTGATGGAAAATACAGATTGAATATATTCAAAGATTGGAAATGTGCTCTCTGGACACAGATGTCACTAACAATTACTTGTAAATTGTTTCTTTAGTTGATACATTGTAAGACATAATTTATTATTGAATTTTTGAACTGATTTGCATTTATATTAACATTGCTATAGCACAAAAGAACTAAAACACAAATCAAATTTCCCAAAGCATGCATTCACAATGATAACAAGAACCGTTAGTAAACTTGTTGAGACTTTAAAGGACACCCCTTCTGATCTTTGATCCCTATGTTTTTCAGGTGCACAAATCAAAAGTCTGATAAAGCCCTGATGATCTCTGTGGATATTCGTTCCATTTTGATGGCTGAAGGTTAATCTGTTCCAAAGTCAAATGAGCCAAAGTCAGCCACTTCAATTTCCATTTTATTCCAAGGATCTTAGCTTCTTTGAATCTTTTAGTAAATAAAGGTAGAACAACATAATTTAAAGCGAAATAAGGAATTCTTCTGCTTCTTTCTTTCCCGCCTGATATTTCAACACTCTTTCCCCTTCTACACTCCTTTTCCTTCTGCTTTCATCCCCATCTTTATCTTAATCTCATCTCTTAGTAATCCTTTCATTCCCCATCTACTCTTTCATATTCCTCAAGAAACAAACAAGCCAGAGTAGGTTGTAGTGTGTGTCTGGGCGGGTGGGTAGATGGTAAAAAGACATTACATGAAGAGAAATAGAGAATGAAACGTAGCAAGTGGATAGCAGGGTGGAAGGAATTTCAAAATCTGGAGAATGAAAACAGTCAAAGAGAAATTGAAAGTAGAATAGGAGAAAAGAAACACAAGCTGGAGATGAACGGCAAGAGACCTAGAAACCAATAGAAGAGAAAATAATTGACGATACTAAGAAATGTCAAGAAATCCAGGAGATTAGGTGCTGGAAATTTATCCCTGGTATAAAGAAAAAGAAGCCTCAGTCATATATTTAGAGGTAGTAGGAACTGCTGATGCTGGAAAATCTGACAGACCCGAAACGTCAGCTTTCCTGCTCCTCTGATGCTGCTTGGCCTGCTGTGCTCATCCAGCTCTACACCTTGTTATCTCAGATTCTCCAGCATCAGCAGTTCCCACTATCTCTGAATCTATAGTGAAGGGGTTAGTTTATCTCAGTTGGCTGGAAGACATACCAACAGCGTGGGTTCCATTCCTGCACTGGCTGAGGTTATCATGAAGAATTTACCTTCTCAACCTCTTTGCCCCCACCTGAGACAAGGAGACCCTCAGGTTAAACCATCACCAATTGTGTGTGTGTCTCTCTCTCTTTCTCTGAGAGAGCAGCCCTATGGTCTTGTAAGAAAGACTATGGAGCCTTTACCTTGACTCACAAAGAAAGATTTTTGACTGGGACAGAGACTGCAACTTAGTAAAACAAAAAGAAGTTAACATCTCATGGAGACATGGACAATGGCCTTGCTTTCAATCATCTTAGTGAGTCCAAGAGAACTTTTCCAAATGTTGTTTCTGTTCTTTTAATCAGCCCTTCCCTCTTGTTTGTTGATTATCTCCCAAGGTTACATGACGACAGAGGGTGGTAGGAAACAGCAAGATAGAAGATTGGTAGCACACTTGCTTTTGAGTCACAAGATCCTGGCTTCAAGTCCCACCCGAAGGCTGGCTCTCTGTTGTAGTACTGAAGGAGTGCTGTACTGTCTCTCAGGTGAGGTTCTCAAACTAAGGCCCTTTTTGTTACCTCAGGCACTATTTTGATGAGCAGGGGGATTCTCCCCAATGTCCCGGCCAATGTTTAACCCTTAACCAACACCAAGCAGAGGAACACAGAATGACTTGTCATTACAACATCACTACAATCGAGGCAAAATACCATCACTGCTGGAAATCTGAATGAAACCCGGAGGATGCTGGAGAAACTCAGCAGGTCTGGCAGTGTCTGTGGAGAGAGAAACTGAGTTAACAAAGAGTCATATCTGACTGAAACATTAACTCTGCTTTCTCCCCAGATGCTGTCAGACCTATTGAGTTTCTCCGGCGTTGCCTGTATTTATAATCGGATTGCTGTTTGCTGAATGGCCGATAGATGCCTCCTGTCCTACAACAGCAACGGTGCATTAACAAGCAACAAAAGCATTTTGAGTTCCATGGTAACCCTGAAAAATGCTGCTCATAGGTACAAGTTCACAGCTGATAGTTACTATTAGGTATCTCCCTGAAGCCTTTTTACCCAGTTTGAGTCTTAACAGTGACGTTCAACTGTGAACATCACAAAAGGAACTGCTTCAGGAACACTTGCTGCATCGTTGGATCGTGACCAGGAGCTCTGGCTAAAACTAAGACCATCCCTAGCTCAGGGATGTTTAAACCAATCATTTTGTTTTGTTCTTTGTTGGGTTGATCTAGTCTCAATAATTCTTGAAGACTTCTGGCTACAAAACTCTCTAACTATATTTTAGTTGTGTCATAGCATACTTACAGCTATGAGAACACTTAATGATGAAGGCTTATCATGCATTATTAGAGTAACAGTTAGCTCAGTTGGATGGATGACTGATTTGCAATACAGTGCCATGTCAACAAAGTGAGTGCAATTCCTACCACCAGCTGATGTTACTATGAAGGAGGAAGGGTCACCGGACCCAAAACATTAACTCTGTTTTTTCCTTCACAGATGCTGCCAGATCTGCTGAGCTTTTCCAGCAATTTTGTTTTTGTTACTATGAAGGAGTCTCCTTCTTAATCTCTTCCCTTTTCCGAGGCCTTGTTATCCTCATGTTAAACCCCCACCAGTCATCTCTCTCTGATGAGAGAGCAGCCTTTGGTCAAGTAAGACACTGGTGTCTTTACCTTTATAAATTAGTGTTATTATTTGGAAATTTGTGATCTAAAGTAGAGGTAAGTGGGTTTTTCATTTTTAATTCTGTGAAGGTGTCTTATTTTTATACAGGTCAGAAACTCATTCGTTTGGTATTCAAAAGGAGGCAGTGCCTAGTATATTTTCGCTAAACTACTAATTTCCAGACCCAGGTAATGTTCTGGGTCCCAGATTTGAATCTTACCATGGTAGGATTTGAATTTAATATATATCTTGAAGTAAAAATCTAATGATGGCCCTGAAACTGTTGTCAATTGTCAGTAAAAATCCATCTGGCTCATTAATGTCCCTTAGGAAAGGAAACTGCCATCCTTACCTGGTCTGGCCTACATGTGACTCCAGACCCACAGTAATGTGGTAGACTGTTAACTTCCTTCTGGACAATTAAGGATGGACAATAAACGCTGGCCCTAGTGGTTAAGGCCCCAATCCCATGAATGAATAAAAATGAAAGAACAGGCAAATAGAAGGATGGAACGGGACTATAGATTGTGGTTGAAATACGTGGGATGTTGACCTTTGTGGGACTGACATAAATGGACAGGACTGTATTCGCTTGATTAGCTCAATAGCTCAAATCGATCATGTCCTGTGCACCTCAACATGAATCACCAACATGGAGGGGCAATCTATTCCAAGATGGAGCTTTGCTTTGCCATTCCCTAGCCATTTACTGAAACCCCCTCCTTTGGTAATAACTTCTCAAAATGTGTACATTCTGGGAGCAACTCAATGGCTAGCATGGTGACAGCATCATACACCATCTAGAAGAAGCACCCAAATACCTCCTTGGGGGCCCGATAGGGGGCAGTCTTGAGCACTCAGGGAAATAGCCTCCCTCCCAATGGATGGTATCCTAATTGAGACTAGGAGTCATGACTGGAATTTGAATTGGATTGTCAGAGAAGGAAATTCAACATTTGCAATGCATGTGTCCTCAAATTGATAGAATTCATGGGCTCCTTCAGTTACTAAAGTCATTTTTATCCCCTTTATTCTTTTATGGATGCAACACTGCTTTTGTCAGTCCCTAGGTGCCTTGGAGAAAGTGGTGATGAGCTGTCTTCTCGCACCACTGTAATCCATGAGGTCTAGACTGACCTACAATGTTGTTAGGGAGGGCGTTCCAGGATTTTTGGCCCAGCAACCGTGAAGGAATGACGATATATTTCCAAATCAGGATGATGGGTTTCTTGGAAAGGGAACTTGCAGGCAGTGGGGTACCCGTGTATCTTCTGCCCTCATCCTTCTAGATGGCAATGGTCATGCATTTGGGAAGAATGTGTCATAGGAGCCTTGGTGAATGCATCATAGGTCCAAATTACTGCAGATGCTGGAATCTGTACTAAAAACAGCAAAATGCTGGAGATCGCAGCAGGTCAGGCAGCATCCATGGAGAGAAAGCAAGCTAACATTTCAAGTCGAAATGACTCTTCATCAGCAATCTGATGAAGAGCCATCTAGATTTGAAACATTAATTTGCTTTCTCTCCATGGATGCTGCCTGACCTGCTGTGATCTCCAGCATTTTGTTTTGTTTTCGGCACTGCAATGCATCTCTATAGATTGGACAGTGCTGCTACTGCGTGCCGGGGCTGGATGTTTAATGTTTGAATGTTTGATTGGCCTCAATCAATATTGAGTTCCCACAAGTAGACTAATGCTCAATTTACCAAATCTTTTATTGATTAACACAAAACATTTCCAGCGACATTTAAATGGAATTCTAACTAGTTCATTTTTATTCACTGTCAGTGTTGGCAAGCACTGGTTTCAAGTTTATAAAGCAGATTATTATCAAATCTTGTGCATCACAAATATTGTCAGGTACACACAGAGATACTTAACAGAAGCAGCTTTATCCTGGTTCTGCTGACAGGCAGCGGCTCCGTAACGGTTGGGAGGGTGGTTGCTTGAGTCTGCGGCAGCTCTAACCACCATTATTTGCATTTTAAATATAGATAGTGAAGCAGCCCATTTCCCATGTGAAAGACCTGGGTTTGACTTGATACCTGACCACACATGCTATGCAAGTGCCCGAAGTAATAGTCATCATGAACAGATCCCATCATGTTACTTTGAAAAACAGTGGGAAAATTCTCTTTTTCTGAAGAAGGGTCCGGACCTGAAACGTCAGCCTTCCTGCTCCTCTGATGCTGCTTGGCCTGCTGTGTTCATCCAGCTCTACACCTTGTTATCTCAGATTCTCCAGCATCAGCAGTTCCTATTATCTCAGGAAATTCTCTTTGGTATCCTGGCTAATAGTAACTCCTTGACCAAAATGTCAAACAGATTGTTCTCACCTTGCTGATTTTTAATGGGGGAGAAGTATTGGTGAGCTAATCAACAGCTGCACTTCCCACAGAGCGATGTCTAAACTTCAGAAAGTATTTCCACAGCAGTATAGAGCTTCGGGATGTCCTGAGACCATGAGTGTTGCTAAATAAACACATGTCATTCTTTGCATGATCTTGGATTTGGATTCCAAAGAAGTATATGTTTCACCCCTTGGCTTTGTCATGACCAGATCATTAAAACCAGAGACTGGCAGAGGCTAGGTTAATGAAAACATCAATGAGCTAAAAGATTTGCCAGTTTAAATTCAACAAGCGAGCTCCTGAATGCCGGGAGCTTAATGAAAAGTGCTGATTTGAAAACAGCTCAATGTTATTCTGCTGGTCTACTGTACATCCAAAATAAGCCCTTAGAGTACAGTAACAGAACCAACACAGTAGCTGATAATGAAGGAACACAAGTATCTATTTTCCAGTTGTGAGAATTTCTTGTGCTTGGATATTTTAATGCAAATTTGTAGTGAGACAAAGGTTTGAAAATCTTCTGTATTCAGAAATTTGAAATCACAAACTTTCAGAGTGCTGTTCCTTCATCACCTGAGGTCACATAGTCTGCTATTACGCACAACACAATGTTAGCCACTAACAGTCTCCATTAACGACTATTCACCCTCCCCGTCAGATCGTTATCCACTCCTTTGTCTGTCCAACTGTTCTTCTCTCTCCTTGGGCTCTATCCCTAATTCTCGTTTACCCCTCACACCCTCTCCCCACACCCTATCTTCTGCATAAAAACCGACATTTTCCTAGCTACCATCAGTTCTGATGAAGGGTCACTGGACCCGAAATGTTAACTCTGATTTCTCTGCACAGCTGCTGACAGACTTGCTGAGCTTTTCCAGCAATTTCTGCTTCAGTTTCTGAGTTGAGGCGTCCGCAGCTCTTTTGGTTTTTATTTACAGAAGCGTATGAAATTGAAGCAGGAGTAATAGGTCCCTGAGTCTGCTCCACCATTCAATAAGATCATGAATGACATTGGAGGAAATGTGCAAGCAGGATAATACTCAATGCTGGTTACCTCTTGAGTGCCAGCCTTGGTTCAGTGGGTAACACTCTCCCATCTCAATTAGAACAATGTGTTATCAAGTCCTGCTACAGCACATCGGGTAGGCTGGCACTTGCCAGGTGCCATTATGAATAGCAGGACACTAGGAAGCTCAGGGGAGCAGAGGGATCTTGGAGTGTTTGTCCACAGGTCCTTGAAGGCAGCAGGGCAGTTTAACAGGGTAGTTGTGAAGACAGATAGAACTCTGGCCTTTATTAGTTTTGGCTTAGTTTATAAGAGCAGGGAGGTTATGTTGGAGCAGTACAGAACTTTGGTTACAACACAGCTGGAGTACGGAGTGCAGTTCTGGTCACTGCACTACAGGAAGGATGTGATTGTACTGAACAGGGTGCAGAGGAGATTCACCAGGATATTACCTGCGATGGGATACTTTACCTATGAAGAGAGGCTGGATAAGGTCGGGTTGTTTTCTTTGAGCAAAGAAGGCTGATTGAGGTTTATAAGGTTATGAGGTGCATGGACAGGGTTGAAGGGTCAATAACTAGTGAGGCATAATTTTAAGTTAAGGGACAGAAAGTTTCAAGGAGATTTGAGGATCTTTTTCTCACTCAGAGGGTGGTGAGAGTCAGGAATGTACAGCCACGGAAGGATGCAGTAAACCTCACAACCTTTAAAAAGTACAGGAATGAGCATTTGGAATGTCATAACATTCAAGGCTATGAGCCTACTGCCAGAAAGTGGGACTAGTGCAGATGGGGTTGGTATAGACTCAATGGGCTGAAGGACTAGTTCTGTGCTGTTTGACTCTGTGACTCCATGACACTCTACTGCAGCACCCAGTGAGTTCAACACCTTTGATGGTGCAATTGATTAGACATTGCATTTCTTCTGAGGCAGTCCCTCACAATTGACGATGACTTGTTTCCACTCCAATGCAATGGGTTCTGGCTGATAGGCTTAATGTGTAATTGGTGAGCTCTGCCAGACAAGGGGCAGATGGTGCCTGAGGGGGTAATTGAGTGAGATGTTTGGAAACATGTGCGCTCTCTCCAATACCTCAACTTCATCTCTTCACAGTTTCAAGAAAATGTCTGCAGTGCCTTCCCAAATAAATCTCCTTCCTTTTGGTCAGTCATGAAATTTGGTGCACAGATGTTTACCCTCTTCAGGGAGATACTTTGAGGACATTCCTTAAAGCATTCCACTCTTCTCCAGGGAATCTCCTGCCATGACTGAGTTCTGACTGAAGAAGTTACTTTGCAAGTTTGGTGTCAGGATGATAGTGACATGCCTTACTCAGCAGAACTGGATTTCAGTGACTAGCTTCTAGAAGCTGGCCTTGTTGATATGGGAGAGGACGCTGCTTTTAGGCCACTTTTCATGTCACCAGATTTAGCGGATCCTCAAAAGGCATCAATGGTCATACATCTCCAGTGCTTTGAGATACCAGCTGTTCAAGTTGTCCAAGCCTCCAAAGCAAGTAGGAACATGGAGAGCTCTGCCGCTCATTAAAACTGCAACCGCTGAGATTGTAGGTTTGAGATCCTGATCCTCAATCCTCTTCTCTTCGGTAAACAAACGCAGAGCTTGCACATTGAAGGTGATGCTGAATTTACTTGTCTATTCTGCCAAAGTCCAGAGGAAGATCCTAAGATATGGAAAACGGTCCTTACTATCTAGGGTCTTGAGTTAACATTGACCAAAGGAGGATGGCACCATAAGAACTGGTTGGAAGAGAACCTTAGTATGTTTTTGCATGTTTAATGAAAGGCCCATTTTCTCATGGTTGGAGAAGGAGTTGACAGTGACTGAAATTCTCTTCCCGAGTCAGTGTGCACACAAATGTTATCTGCAAAGGGAAGCTCGGTGGTTGGTGTGATTTTGGTTTTTAATTGAAGGCAGCCGAGGTTGAACAAATTCTCGACTGTGTTCTACATTACAGTTTCATCCGTGGGTAATTTGCGTGAGGTGAGGTGTATCTCTACAGCGAGCAATGTGGAGAAAAGAGTCAGTGTGAGGACACAACCTTGTCTTTCTGGAAAGAGGGTCTTTGGTGATACTATCGGTGGAGCCAAAATCCTTAAGGAGTAAGCAGAGGACGGTGTCAAAATGCTGTGAGCAGACAAGTTTAATGATGATGGTCCATAAGTCTACAAGATGGCAAGAGGCATAGGCTTTCATGATGTTGAGAAAAGCCAGTTTGTTCTGGCCGTGCACTTTACTTGAATTTGCCACTCAGTGAAGATCATGTGTTGACTTGTGATGAGCAAAATCCTCACTGCAGCTCTGGAGGGAGCTCTTTAGCTATTGAAAGGAGGTACTGAGGACCAGCCTTGCAATAATCTTCCTGTGGCAGATAACAGACAGACCCGTTTGTTGCACAGAATTGTTATGACACCTATGGAAGACATATATCCCATCATGTCTAAGCTGGCTCTCTGAATGAGCAATTCAACTAAAGGCCACTCCCCCACATTCTCCCCAAAGTTCTTCATATTATTCCATTACAGGTAACCATCCAACTCCCTTCTGAAAGCCTCAATTGAACCAGGCAGTGCCCTAACCACATGCTGCTGTGAAAGCATTTTTTTCTTAGTCCTTGGTCCTGGTTGCATTTGTTCTTTTTGCCAATGATGTGTCTCTCATTCTCAATCATTTGATAAATGGGTACAAGTTTACCCTATCTACCCCATCCAGATGCCTCATGATTCTAAGATCACCCTTCCTTCACCACCTCTGGATCAAAATCCTTGAACTCTCTCTCTAACAGCATTGTGTGTGTATCTACCCCTATAGACTGCAGCGGTTCAAGAAAGCGGCTCACCAACACCTTCTTAGAGGCAATTAAGGATGGACTTGTCTCTCTCCTCAAAAATAATCAGGATTCCAGCATCCTTGAGCTTCCCTGACACCACTCTTCCCAGATAAAGACTGTGCGGTCGCATAGCTTTTCCAATATCTCCGCTCCATTTCCGAATTTGGACAGGAACACTATTTATTGTAGGGGCCCAGTTACTTTTTCAGCTGTCAAATGGCTTTTCCAACTTTTCTCCTGCCTTGAGGTGGTGCAGTGGATGGGGTTTCGGGGAGTACAGTTGAGGAACTTCGGGTTGAAGACAATTTCTGTTGAGGAATTCTTTAAAATATTCCCTCCAATGCCATGATGACTGTCTGACCATCCATGCCCTAAGCTTGGCTCTGACCAGCATGAGAACTGGACTCATTTGGTCATTTTGTCAGTGCTGAAGAGGAAATATTTTTTACAGGCCCAGAGGTAAAACAAGAATCAATTCAAAACAATACCTATTAAAACTGGGTAATGCATGTTGTGGCTCATGCTGGAGCTCTGTTTCAGGATCATAGAATCCCTACAGTGTGGAAGCAGGCCACTTGGCCCATCAAGCATACACTGACTCTCCGAAGATCATCCTTCCCAAACCCACCTCCCTACGCTATCACTATAATCTTGTATTTCCCATGGACAATCCACCTAACCTGCACATCTTTGGACTGCAAGAGGCAACTGGAGCACTCAAAGTACACGGGGAGAGTGCTTAAACTCCACACAGACAGTAACATGTAGCAGGGAGCAAACCCAGAGCCCTGGCGCTGTGAGGCAGCAGTGCTCACCAATGAGACATTATGTTGTCCTTTTGAAGTGTACAAAACCATTCAGACCAGGATATGCCGCTCACAAATTTTACAGCTTATTGTGTTTTTTCGACCCACTGATTGTTCTTTAGGGCGTGTGGCTTATGGCAGCACTGTGTCTATGGGTGCCTGTAGAACTATTGGTTTTTACACGGAGCACAACACAAAGTCTCTAATTTTTTAATGGGGTATAGGCTTTACTGACTAGGCCAGCATTTATTGCCCATCTTTAATTGCCCCTGAGAAGATGTTGGTGTGCTGCCTTCTCGAACCACTACATCCCATGGAGTAAATACAGCAAGAGTGCTGTTAGGGAGGAAGGTCTCAGATTTTGTACCAGCAACCCTGAAGGAATGACAATATAATTCCAAGTCAGGATGGTGTGTGGCTTGGAGGAGGACTTTGCAATTACACTCATTCAATTCCTGTGTCTCTTAGATAGTAGGAAGTTCTGATTTTCTGAAGAAGGGTCTAGGCCCGAAAAGTCAGCTTTCCTGCTCCTCCGATGCTGCTTGGCCTGCTGTGTTCATCCAACTCTACACCTTGTTATCTCCTGTGTCTCTTGGTTGTTTTGCCAAACTGGTCATGATATTTCCTGGCATAGGAAGCAAGGTTCTATCATGCTGGATTTTAGTATTTACAACGTGGTTAAAGTCAAATAAAAACCGAAAGAACTGCAGATGCTGTAAATCAGGAACAAAAACAGAAGTTGTTGGAAAAGCTCAGCAGGTCTGGCAGCATCTGTGAAGAAAAATCAGAGCTAATGCTTCTGGATGGGTTCTGAGGAAGGGTCACCGGACCCGAAACGTTAACTGATTTTTCTTCACAGGTGCTGCCAGACCTGCTGAGCTTTCCCAGCAACTTTTGCTTTTGTCCATGGTTAATAGCCACTTGGCCAAACAGATCTATGTGTCATCATCAACCACATTAATATATTTCTACACCTCATATGGCTTATTTAAGTACACTCATACTGTTCCCTCCAGTTAGCTATCGTAGTAAGTTTCATGTTCAAATCATTTTCTATGTTAAAAAAAGTTCTCCTGAATTCCCAGTTAGTTTATTTATGTTTTTTTTTCATTCATGAGATGTGTGATTCATTAGCTAAGCCGTATTTATTGCCCATCCCAATTGCCCAGAGGGCAGTTAAGAGTCAATCACGTTGCTGTAGGTATTAAGTCACAATAGGCCAGAAGAGTTAAGGCCAACAGATTTTGTCTTATATTCTTAGCCCCTACTTCTGAACATGAAGAAACTTCTTAATGCACTTATTATGAAAGGCTTTTGCAATCTTAACAGATCTCTAAAAGATCCTCTCTGTTTCTAGAGAAGAGGCCACAGTCTTTCAGATTTTAAACCCAAAGTCTGTCCTCTCAGGTAGCCATAAAAGCGCTCCAACAAGGAGGACCATGACAATCAGCTCTATTCAAAAGAAATGAGCTCACCACTAACTTCTTAAATTATATTTAAGGATGGACAGTAAACATTGGACTTGCCAGAAATACCCACATTCTACAAATAAATTCATAAAAGCTACTATTAAAATGCTGGATGAATTTGCTTTGGCGTAAATAACCTGTAGTTTGGTTTGAACAATACAGTCCCTCAGTTTTGTGTATTTTTGCCGATTGGACGCACAAGGTGTTATCTTGTTTAAAAAAAAACTAAATAGACTACATCCATTCTATTGCTTCTACCCTGAATTGCACCAAGTCCTGTTCTCTCTTTCTCTTGTGCTCATAGTTTGCATTGACTGTCAGCCCGCCATTAACTTGATTTTAGTACTTCTATTCCCGTCTTCAGGTTCAAATCTCACTTTGCCTTCATCCCTTCCTGACACCGTAGTCCTACAACACATGAAACACACCCTGTGTTTCTCTAATGCTGACGTCCTGTACAGTCCCACTTCCTACATCATCTAAGTTCTGGAATTCCTCTATAAATCTCTTTACATCTCCACCCGCTTCCTTAAAAACAATCTCTTTGTCTGAGCTTTAGAACACATTTGCTGATACCTCCTTCTTTAGCTCTGTATCAGTTTTTGTTCAGAGTATCCTGATGTGAAACACCTTAGAATATGACATTGTCATACTACGTAAATGCTGCCTGTTGTTGCATTCATACATCATTTTTCGAAACCAGCGCATGTCTTAAAGGTGCTTACAGTATTTTTCCCTAAAAATGTAATCACTATTGCAGTATAGAAAATGCAACAGCCAATTTTCACACAGCAAATCTCCACAGGCAGCAATGCGATGATGACCAGATCACCTCTTTCTGTGACATTGAATGAAGGTAAATATTGGTGAGGACACCAAGATTGTCTGCTCAATGTTCACATTAAGGGACATGAACTCAGATGCAAGAATGCTACTAGCTGAGCTGTGACAGGCATGCACACATAAAATTGTGCTTTGGTTCGTAAAAAGTACATGCAAGCTGCCTTAGGCTTTTGGCATGAGCAAAAAGCATCGAAGAGGTGAGACAAGCTGATAGATTGCTTATTATTTACAGCCTATAGGGAAACAACTTCAAATTTGGCAGCATTGTCATTTTATCCACCCATCATTTCAGAGTTTTAATGAAAATCCTATACTAATGCACTGAAAATGAAAGAAATTGCACCTACGTAATACCTTTCTCGACCCAAAGGTGTTCCAAAGTATTTCACACGCAATGTACTGCTTCTGAAGTGTAGTCACTGCTGTCACACAGGGAATGTAGCAGCCAATTTACGCACAGCAAGACTTCACAAATCAGACAGATAGGTGACAGATGAAAGTTAACAAGGCAGCACATGCTATAATTCTATGCTATACTGCTCGATGAGAAACGAAAGAGAAAAATAAA
This sequence comes from Ginglymostoma cirratum, assembly GCA_024137785.1. Taxonomy (NCBI): domain Eukaryota; kingdom Metazoa; phylum Chordata; class Chondrichthyes; order Orectolobiformes; family Ginglymostomatidae; genus Ginglymostoma; species Ginglymostoma cirratum. The sequence goes on along the minus strand of JAHRHZ010000028.1, from coordinate 31,352,966 downwards.
CCAAGTGGTAAAAACTTTTGAAAGACGAGATGAGCAGAGCAACTGAGGAACTCAGGTAGATAAATATGTTGCATTACGTAGGATATAGAGCACAAAAGCAAGCTATTTGTCCCAGACCTTCCATGCCAGTGTTCATCTCAGTTTGATTTTCTATTTCATTTATGACATGTGAGCATCACTGACTAAGACAACATCCATTATCTATTCTTAAATACTCTTAGGAATGTGGTGTTAAGCAGCCATCTTGATCTGTTGCAGTCTATCTGCTGTACATATAGACCCAAGGCTGTGAGGGAGGAAGTTCCAGGACGTTGACACAGTGACAGTGAAGGAACAGCGATATAGTTCAACTCAGGCTGGTGTGTGGGTTGGCAGGGAACTCGCAGCTGTGCTGTTCCCAGGACTAGACAGGGTAGATGCAGGGAGGATGTTCCCGATGATGGGTGTGCCCAGAACCAGGGGTCACAATCTGGGGATTCAAGGTAGTCCATTTAGGACGGAGATGAGGAGACATTTCTTCACCCAAAGAGGGGTGAGCCTGTGGAATTCACTATCACAGCAATTAGTTGATGGCAAAACATTGAATGTATTCAAGAGGCGGCTAGTTATAGCGCTTGGGGCGAATGGGATCAAAGGTTATTGGGAGAAAGCAGGATTAGGCTGTTGAGTTGGGCACTCTGCCATGATCAGGAAGAATAGTGGAGCAGGTTAGAAGGGCCAAATGGTCTCTTCCTGCTCCTATCTTCTATATTTTCTGTGCTTCTTTGTATCTGTTGCTCTTGTCTTTCTTGGTGGTAGAGGTTGATGGTTTGGTAGATGCTGTAAAAAGGGCCTTGGTAAGTTATTTCAGTGCATTCTGTAGATGGTGCAGGCCGTCAGTGGTCAATGAAATTAATGTTGAAGGTGATGGATGTAGTGCCAATCAGATGGGCTGCTTTGTTCTGGATGATGTCAAGCTCCTTGAGTGTTGTTAGAATTGCATTCATCCAGGCTCTCTCTCTATTCAAGTCTCCACTCATCTTCCTTCATTTAAATATATCATTGTACCATATTCATTTCTCCCTCATATCGTGATCCAGTTTCCCCCAAAATGCATCATTATTATTCACTTTAATCACTCCCTGTGATGGTGAGTTCCACATTCCCAATACACTTTGTGTAAAGACATTTCTTTTTGATTCTTATTGGCTTTCTTGGAGACTTTTTAAAAATTCATTCACAGGATGTGTGCATCACTAGCTGAGCCAACACTTATTGCCCATTCCCAATTGATGGCAATTAAGGGTCAACCACATTGCGGTTGGTCTGGAGTCACATGCAAGCCAGACTAGGCAGGGATGGTAGTTTCCTTCCCTAAAAGATATTAGTGAACCAGGTAGGGTTTTCCCCCAACAATTGGCAACAGTTTCATGGTCATCATTAGACTTTTCATTCCAGATTTTCTGTTGAGTTCAAATTCCACCAGCTGCTATGGCAGGATTTGAACCCTAATATACTACCAGCGTTGTTGATAGTTAGAACTGCCGATGCTGGAGTCAGAGATAACATGCTGTGGAGCTGGAGGAACACAGAAGACCAGGTAGCATCAGAGGAGCAGGAAAATAGATGTTTCGGGTCGGGACCCTTCTTCAGAAATCAAAGGTCTCTGGATTAATAGTCATGTGATAATAGGCCATTACTCCCCCCCGTAATACAATCTATCCTCTATAATAATGCCTTTATTTATGCTCTTTCCTAGAAGGAAACATTCTCTCCCTCTCTATCTCTCTCTCTTTCTATCCCTCTCTCTCTTTCTCTCTCTCCACTTTCCATGTCCTTTCTCTCTAAACCCTTCAAAACTGGGAGAAAAAGCTCTAAATGATTCGAAATTGGTTCACTCAGCCACTGGCTTAATGTGCAAACAGGTGCTGAAGGGTCCAATGTAGCACATGGAGTGAGCATTCATTCCATGAGAACAGCACAGTATGCCGGATAGGTTAGGAATATGTATCAAATTCTTCAAAAGGAAAATGAAAAGCATTTCATGAGACAAAGAAGTGACAAGTGATCCAATCTTCCTCTACGTTATAACTTAACATCTTGGATAGACATGCCCGCAGCAATGTGGGTGACTCTCACCTGCCCTTGATCAGTTAGGAATGTGCAATGAATGCTGGTCTGGTCAGTGATGCCCAATTCTAGCATCATAGACTTGTACAACATGCAAATAGACCCTTCAGTTCAACTCATCCATACCGACCAGATATCCTAAAATATTCAAGTACCATTTGCCATCTTGATTAAATATTTAAAAAATTACCTTTTTGACTGTCAAATATCCCAATTATTTTACAGTGTAAGGCAGTTAGTAACTGAAATAATTAACTGACAACACAAGTTGAACTTCACATATTGGGTTGTAAGGGACTATTCCTGGGAGGAGCTGAAGGGTTGTTAACGTGTCTTGACATTTTGCAGTGTTAGTGCTGTGGTTGTTCAGTTCTCTGTAAGTTGTGTACCAGAATGTATCAGTGGCAGTAAGTTGTATTAATGCTTGAGTTGAGTTTGATGGCTCACGAGAGACCAACATGGGTCTCGGATGTACTGTAACTAACTATTAAGTACATTGTAATGAACCTGTTGGGGTTGGTTTGCACAGTTAGCTGGATGGCTGATTTGTGATAAAGAGTGACAGCGTAAGTTCAATTCCTGCAACAGCTGAGGTTACCAGGGAGGACTCTCCTGCTCGACCTCTCCCCTCAGATTAAACCACCACCAGTCATCTCCCGCCAATGAGAGAACAGCCCTATAGTCTGGTAAGACGATGGTGGCTTTACCTCTTAATAAAACAGTTTATCAAGATTGCGCCAGTCTTCTGCTAAAGACATTCTCTTGGCATCCTGACAACAGGGTAACAGTAACCTAGACTAATACCAACAGGGAATCTACCTAAGTCTTCTTCGCCATACTATTAAAATTCTTATATCTCGTCATATGATCTGGATCCAATTCCTGGCCTACAATTTCTCCTCCTTGGGAATCTGTCATCATGTTAATTGTTTTATTATTACATGGAACTTGGGCAATGCTGGAAATTCTGGTATTTGTAGCCCATCCCTAATTGCCCTTGAGCTGATTGGCTCTCTAGACCGTTTCAGAGACCAGTTAAATCCCACCTGTCTCAGAGGTGCATCTGTGTCTGAACAGGTGGATAAAGAATACAGAAAGGAGATAGAGGGCTTGGTGAAGTGGCACAATGATAACAACCTCACTCTCCATGTCAGCAAAACTAAAGAATTAATGATTAACTTCAGAAAGAAAGAAGGGGTACATGCCCCCATCTATGTCAACAGAGCAGAGGCTGAGAGGTGGAGAGCATCAAATTCCTAGGAGTGACAATAATAGACAAACTGTCCTGGACTTCCCATGTGGATGCGATAGTCAAGAAGGCAAAAGAATATCCCTTCTTCCTCAGACAGCTCAGGAAATTTTGCATGCCCATAAGGACCCTCACCAACTTTTACACATGCACCATAGACAGCATACTGCCCAGGTGCATAAAGGCCTGGTATGGCAACTGCTCTGCCCAGGACTGTAAGAAACTACTGAAGGTGCTGTGCACAGCCCAGACCATCACAGAAGCCAACCTTCCATTTATGGACTGCAATAACATATCTTGTTGCCAGGGAAAGGCTGCCAACATCATCAAAGACCCATCGCACCCCAGTAATGATCTCCTACTACCTCTTCTGTCAGGCAGAAGATACAGAAGTTTGAAAACACACACACACACACACACACACACACACACACACACACACACACACACACACACACACACACACACACACACACACACACAC